>JAUTBV010135816.1:7990-110210 GCA_032361325.1 Lepetodrilus fucensis
AAACTATTAATATTTAAGTATATAAATAAACAATACTATCCTCATTTATCTCCAGCACATAATGCTGAAAGTTATAGTGAATATATTAATAAACTGGGATTAGAAGATGATAAATATGCAACTGAAGAATGGTCATCAACAGAAGGAAGCATTATGTTGCATAAAGATAATGTTAGAACAGCAATACGTGATATACATAGTAAACTACATATATATACAAAACAAGATATGAGAACAATGTTGTCTAAATTAGATTCTGACAAATGTTTAAAACATAAACCATCTTTGGCTTTTATGATGAATATGCTACCTGAGTCCAAACAAAAAGTAGAAGACTATATTTTGTCTACTACTGGATTGCTCCATAATGCTCAGGCATATAATAATAACCCTAATTATGAAAGAGTTAAAAAAGCTCTGACTAATGTAATTGATATTCCTAGAAAGTATTGTGCTCACATAATAGGAGCTTCTAATCTTGGTAAGACTAGTATGATTAGGGCAGCTATAGCAGAGCTTGAACAAGAGAATAGCAGTAAGTATTTAATATTACAGGTAGGAGATTTGGATGATGCTAAAATAGTCAACCGTGTTAATAAAAATGAGTATGACTATATACTTATACTATTTGATGATGCTACTCCAGAAGGAGATAATAAGAAAAGTAAAACGTATATTATTAATCTATTAACTGGCAATAAATTTAATTCAACTATTAAGTGTAGATATGAGAATGCGATTATGCATGACAAGATTATCAAGATATTTATTAATAATGTTTCTTTTGATAAAATGATCACGGAAATGAGAGAAGAGTATAAAGTGAGAATTAGAGAGAGAATTAGAGAATGTCGATTAGATGACTTATATACATATAAGGATGATTAACTCTATAGAGTAATATCTTTTTTTACATATACACCACCACATCTAATAAAAGATTTTGTGGCACTGCACACTTTAGTTAATTTTACAATGTTTTCAATACGACTATCTAATTCAGCAAGTAGAGTCTTATATGTATCGATACTTGATTTGATAGAAAGTCCAGATACACATTTTGGTTCCTGTTGATAATAAATTTCCATATTACGAAATTCTACATATTCCTGTACACGTGCTGGATCATTCTTATGATGTACACGCATAAATACTAAAAGTACTCTACAACTTGCAATATCTTGTATTCTTTCTTCAAATTGAGAACCGTCTTCATCATCTTTAATGTATAAGCTTTTTATAAAACAGTCTTCTTCCTCATGATTTATTTCACCTTTAAAAAAAGTATATGAATATCTTAGATGATTTATTTTGAGATGATACAAATGTAATTTTTCAATAAATTTTTTCTCAAATTTCAACAATAACTGATATTCACTTTGAGTTTTTTCTTTATGTTTCTTTAGTATAGTTATAAGTTCGCATTTAGCAGATTCTGTAATATTCGCATCAATTATTAATTTTGCTATTTCTTTATGGCAGGAATTAATATCTGCTTTATTGTATTTACTATTCTGAAACATCATACTAATAACATTTACTCCAACATGAGTTAAAGCTTCATCTGTTATTTTTAAAATGTCATTTTGTTGTAAATCATCAATATTTAAGTCACTTAAGTTAACTATGTCATAAGTAAAAAATTTAGTTCTTGGATCTCTAGCTTGACTAAAATGTGGCATAGTATATTCGTATTTGTTAGATTCATGTAATGCATGAAAATCATAATATTTTTTACTAAAAAATTCAGCTAATTTTTCTGAGATGTTTATTTTTTGTGAAATTCTCCATTCAAATAATTCATCGTCAACTAACTCTTTGTAATGATCAATATCTATTGTTTTTGCATCATAACCACCATATATCTTTTTTATTACAATGTTACCAGCAAGTTCTTGTAATTCTAGTACTGTGTTTGATTTCATTTAACTAAATTTTAATACTTAATAATGATTCGTTTACGTGTTTTTTAAAGAAAAACGATCATGAAAGACATTTTGTAACTATTTTAGATTCAATTAAATAATTATAAAATTTTGATTCAATGTAAAAATATTAATTATTTTATTTCATTGCCATTTAAATAATTGCACAACGTGTATTAAGAAGTTCTACAAATTTCACACGCACTCATACTAAAATCAGCCATACGTATCCTACGCATATCACGTTGTTTACCATCAAAATTATACGAACCATTAACTCTAGTGAAAAATTTTACACTATGACTTGTCGCAATCGCACCATCAATGTTCATAATACGTTCATCTAATTCCTTAAGTAACTTTTTATATATGTTAATGCTTTTCTTGATAGAATATCCAGATACACATTTTGGTTCATTTTTATAAGGTTTACAATCATTTATGGTTAAAATTGCATTTTGCGAGTCTTTAAACATTGCTTCATACTCGAAAGTCAAACTACAATTTGTAATTCTGTTTATGCTAGCTTCAAATTTAGATCCATCTTTATCATCTTCAATGTATAATTCCTTCATGATACCATTATCATCTTTTTCATTCCTCTTACCTCCTTTAAAAACAGTATATGAATATCTAAGATGATGTATTTTGAGATGATACAAATGTAATTTTTCAATAAATTTTTTCTCAAATTTCAACAATAACGTATATTCACCGTGAGTTTTTTCTTCATGTACATTGAGTACAGTCATAAGTCTTAGTTTAGCAAGTTTTGCAATATTTGGAGTATCTTCAAGTTTTGTAAAATCTAGATTAATTATTAATTTTGCTATTTCTTCATTGCAGGAATTAATATCTGCTTGATTGTATTTACTATTCTGAAACATACGATTAATTAAACATATTCCACCAAAAAGCCAACCTTGTTCAACTAAAAGGCTACTTTTGTCAATTAAAAAGTTACTTTTGTCAATTATTCTATCTAAACGCTCCTCTTCCGATAAATCTAAATCTAGCATTTCTTCACTATCTGTCATTTCTTCTTCACTGAAATACATCAAATCATTTCCCAAATCACCTTTAAAAAATTCAGTTCTTGGATCTCTAGCTTGACTAACATGTGGTATAGTATATTTGTATTCGTAACGTTTATATAATATCTCAAAATCATTATTTTGTTTTTTCAAAAGATCAAGTGCTTGTTTTTTGTTTTTTGGTACTTTTTGTCCGAATAATTTACCTTCAAATATTTGGTCTTCAAGAAATTCTTTATAGTGTTCAACATGCATATTATTATCATTAATATAGGTGCTATGTTCTCTTTTAATCATAACAGCCCCTGCAAGTTCTTCCAATTTTCGTACTCTATTTTGTTTCATTTAAACAAATGCTAATAAACTTCAACATTAGTAACAACTGATTTGATATATTTTTTTAATTATGAACACTATTTCTAGAAAACCGATTAATGACATATAATTTAAACATCTTTTATCTCTTAATTTTACACAACAAATCATAATATACAATCCATTACTTATTTTATAATTAACTAAAATTATGTCAATATTACATAACCAATCTAAAACTATTGCAATACAAAATGCTACAAATTTTACATTATTCGATATTGCAATAGATAGCATTGTAGATGCTATCTATTCAAATGTAGATGCAAGAGATATACATGTTTATCACTTTGTAGGAATGATAGATGACGCAATAAATGCATTAGAAGTTCCTAAATCTTTTAAAAAAAAAATACACAGTGCACATAAACAATGGAAACATCGTGATGTAACAAAATCAATAAGTTATATTTTTAGTAAAACTTGTGAACACAATGACCCACTTTATTATATAAAGTTTAGTAAAGAACCTTATTGCAATATAGGTACAATGCTTGAAAGTATACGGACGAAACTTGAAAAAAATCTTAATGTAATAATAGAAATTGACTACATTACTGGAAAAAAATATAGTTTAGATACAATAAAAATGAATAGCGTCATTCGTAAAGCATTTTTAGAAGTTGAAATTGAATGTGATACCTCTGATTCTTTTAGAAAAATTAAATCTAAAATACAACATTTAAATTTAGATGCTAGAATAAAACATGACATTAATGAAATATTAGAAACAAATAAAGCAGTTTATATAAGAAAACTTAAATCAATGCAAATTAATGATGTATATCGACAAAGAAAAAAAGAATTAGAAGCAATTTGTAAGACTTTTGTTTTAAAAAATAATGCTTTTAAACAAGATTATAAATACTTTGTAGATATATATAGATACATTAGTGTATATTATGTAAGCAATTATTATTCATATATGATTTATTATGGTGCACCCTATAAATACAACTATGAAAATAATGAGATTGTAAGATTAATTATAGATAGTCATGTAGAAGTAACACTAAAAGATATTATGAATGGTAGAATGATTTTTGTTAAAAGAAAATTGCCAAATGGTGATGACGAGATAATAGTAGAAAAACATCATATTAGTAATGGTGATATTGAATTTTATGAATGCGACACAATGCAAGATTATATTAATGCATTTAAAATTGCAATTCGCAATAATGACGTTTGCTATGATAGCATTACTATTGCTTTAAGTGCAGTTATACCATTACGTCAAGCTCTTATAGAAGAATTATAATATTGGAGCTATTGATTTTAATCAGTATATAAAATCATTTTTTTATAATAAAAATTTTATATATTAGATTTTGATTTGATTTGCTAAGTTTTACTTATTGGTATTTTAAGTTGAATTCAATACTTTGGAATATACTACTTGTTGTTTCAATATTATAAATTCTACAATCAATTTCATAAAGCATGTTTTTATATATACTTATATATTCATGTATAGTATTTTTTATGCTAAATAATATAGTTATTGGCATACTATCAAAACCTTCAGAAGTATTCACACTAATATTATTCATGATTATAGTTATTGCAGAACAATCAAAATCTTTAGAAGTATTCATACTAGTATCTTTTTCATTATAACGAAAAAGTATTTTACAACTTGCAATATCTCGCACCAATGTTTCAATCTTAGTTTTAACAATATCAGAAACATGATCGTCAGAAATCTCTTTATTATTTGGGATATATAAACATCTTAAAAAAGGATCTGTTATATCCTCTTTTATAAACTTTTTTATAGAATAAAGAACGCTTTTTAAAATACTTTGTTTTCCTATAAAAACAAAGTATTTTTCTAAATAATCTTGCTCAATATCTACCAATTTACAATATTCTGGATAAACTTTATCATATTTGTTTAAAGTAGTAATAAGACTTTCTCTCAAAACATCATCTATATTTTCTTCAAGTTTTATTAAGTATTTAATTATTTCATAACAGGAATAAATATCGTATATAATATATTCACTTTCATTAAAAATTGCATTAATAATTTCTGTATTTGTAATATCTAACTGTGTAACAGTTAAACCAGTTCTTGATATGTCGCCAACATTAAATTTAGATATTAAATTTCTTTTTCTATCTTTCAATAAAACATGTGTAAATTTAGATGTTAAATTTCTTTTTATATCTTTCAATAAAACATATGACATATCACCTGGTGTATTTTGAAATAAACATATATCTTTGTTACGATCTTTCAAGTAATCACATACAGGTTTTGGAAGTCCTAATGTTGATGTTCTTATTTCGATATTAACTATTTCTTCAATATATCTAGTATCTGTATTCTCCAAATTTTTGCGCATTGCGCATACAATATTAGTTCCTGCAAGTTCTAACAACGTATGTGTAGTAATCATTTATAATAATTATAAAATTAGTTTATGTATTATTTGGCGTAATAATTACAAAAATAACGAATAGCTAGCACAATGATTATATATAATTAGATCTTGTGTGCTAACATGAAATAAATCTTCTATGCGATTGGAAGTTAGTCTAAAGAATTATGCAATAATTGAGATGATTATTTAAATCTTATTCAAATCGAAAGTTTCTAAAGTTTCTAATTATATAAGTTGCTGCTTTGATATTAGTAGTTATATTTCTAATTGCGTAGATCCGTTGTGCATATATCTCTATACATCCATGTATAGTATGTTTTACATCAATTAATTTATATGTTGGTTTATCAATCTTTTTTAGAAGCGCAAAGACGTATAGTTACATTACTATTCAAGGATGCACTACAACTTTCAATTTCTTGTAATTTTTCTTCAATCTTATCTACTACAGCATCAGTAAAAGGATTTTCTTCGCCATGCGGAACATATAAATATTCTAGAATATAATTTGTTACATCTTCATTTGTACATTTTAATTCAAACTCATAATATTTATTTTGTAGATAACGTCTTTTCCTCGAATAATAATGATATCTTTTTAAATATCCATTCTCCTTATCTATCAATTTACAATATTCTGGATAAACTTTAGCATATTTGTTTAAAGTAGTAATAAGACTTTCTCTCAAAACATCATCTATCTTTTTAATGTTTATGAGATATTTAATTATTTCATAACAGGAATAAATATCGTATATAATATATTTACTTTCATTAAAAATTGCATTAATAATTTCTGTATTTGTAGTATCTAACTGTGTAACAGTTAGACCAACTTTTGCTATGTCGCCAACATTAAATTCAGATATTAAATTTCTTTTTCTATCTTTCAATAAAACATATGACATATCACTTGCTGTACTTTTAGATTTATATTCAATCGTGTCATCAAAATGAGGAGCCATGAAGTGCTGATCACGTGTTGGAGTACTATATTTGTATCGTAGAAGAGTATATGGCGTATTTGTTTTATCTAGATGTGTATATTGATTGTTAAAATCCACAGCTTCACATATATATGGATTATTGAAATTTTGGCTTAAATGTTGACATAATTTTTCTGGAATTTCTAATTCTGTTAATTTAATATTAATTATTTCTTTAAAATATGCAATATTTAAATCTTCTGTATCTAAATTTCTATATAATGTATCTACAACAAAAGCGCTTGAAGTATTTTTTAACGTATGTATAGTCATTTAACTAAATTATATAATGTTTATATTAACTGTTATTAGCAGTTATAGAGTAATTCATATTATTTTTATATTAAAGTGTTATCTTCTTCTTTGAAAAGCCTTGTATGAATATGTTGCTACTTGAAATATTAATATAAATAATACAAATCCTAATATTATAAATGGTATAATATTTTCTACTTTATTGAAATTTTCACATGTATTTTGCGATATAACATGTGCTACATTTGTCATATTTGTTCTAGCAAAAAGATTTTGGTTGAGACAGTTGGTCAATGCATCTTCAGTTACATTTAAAGTAGAATTTCTATAATTTGAAATTGTTTCTTCAAACATTGGAAGTATTTGTTCGAAATCAGTATCTTCCAAGTAATTTGCTTTTCCAATCGGTCGTTCAATTGGTTCACAATCAGAAACTGATTGAACAAACATTACAACTTGATGATCACCGGCATCATATAATTGTGGACATCCATTAGTTTTGCATTTATAATTAAAATACAAATGTGTAAACCATGATGGTATTTTTTTACTAATATCGCATAACATAAATTCTTTATCTTTTATCACGATAGCTTCTGCTTCTTGTACAGTAGTTTTTTCATTATTTCCATCACGACCTTCTTGATATAAGATTCTTGCAGCTTGTCCAATTGCATTACTGCACATGTATTTTAGATTTGAATAACTCATCATTATGTATCAATAAAAATTTCAAGTTTGTTACCACTATTTACTACATTGTATGTAGCTGTAGTTAGAGTATATTTTTGTTCAATAATTTTTTTAAGTCGTTTTGCTGATATAAGTGCTCCAAGTCCTATAAAACCAAGCGCAATTCCTATTGCTACGTATTGTAGACGATGCAAATGAATGCTATAATCTTGACAGTCTAAATCTAGATAGTCTAAATCAGGTAAAGTTGATTCAGTTGGTCCATATATACTAGTGATACATTTATTATATGTATGTTTAAAACTACTTCTCATTGTTGAATTAAACTGTTCTAATATTTTTTCTAAAGGTAGTGAAATATGTTCTATAAAAGCTCTAGAAGGAAGACTTATTCTTGCACTTGAGTTTTCATTTATACGCATACATTCATTTACTCCTTGCAACAATACAACTGTTTGATCACTGAATTCTGTTTTAGGAGCCGCTATTGGACAACCATAAGTTTCACATACATAATTTGAAACATTCCTTGGTTTTAAGTAACAGAACATCATATCTATTGCGTCATTTATTACATCTCTACTATTATTATATAGATGATTAAAACAACTTACTGTAATATTCGTTAACATAGATTAAAACTAATTTTTTAATTTAATTATATAATGATAAATTACTAGAAAAATATAATGATAAATTACTAGAAAATTTTTAGAAATGATTTGATCTATAGTTTAATGTTATTTTATATTCTTTATTCATAAACTTTTATCTAAACATTCTTGTATTGTATTATTCTTTTGTTATAACTGTCTATGTATAGAATTATTTATATACATATAGGTAAGTTAAATGCTATTATACCAATGTTTTTTATTTGGTTTACGTTATCTTATTTTTTTTTTTAAAAATATTATGCGAATAAATTGCAATTCTAACTACCAATATAAACAATATAACTCCTAATATCAAACATAACATAATATTCAATGTTATGTTAAAATCTTCACATTTATCTTGTAATGAACTAGGATGAATAGAATTATGATGAATAGAATGAAAATTAAAAAAACTTTGATTAAGACAGTTAGACATTACATCATCAGTTGGATATAAAGAGGTGTTTCTATAATTCTTAATTGCGTCTTCGAACGCCATTAGTGCTTGTTCATAATTTGTACGACTTAAGTCATTTATTTTTCCATACGGTTGTCTAATTTGGTCACATTCAGAAACTGATTGGATAAACATTACATCATGATTACCATTAATATTATACAATTGCATGCATCCATCATGACAAATATAGTTAAAATACAATTTATTTATCCACGCTGCAGAACTTGTAGTGCTGTCTTCAGTCCAGTATGGTAAATATTTATTAAGACTACATAACATAAATTCTTTATCTTCTGTAACTATAGCTTCTTCATTTTCTTCATAGGTTTCTCTATTTTCGGTATACTTAATTGTATTACCACATAAATATCTTAAATTTAAAAAACTCATTATACAATATTATTTTTTTTTATTTTGATCATATCTTTATACTTATAAGTTTTCTAGCACAATGTATTCGACAACACGTTCATTGAGTTTTTGTTTCGCTTTAATTATATTTTTAAGTTGTTTTATCGCTAAAAATGATAAAAATCCTACAACGGCAAGTCCAAATCCTGTTGCTAAGTATTGTATACGAAACAAATTAATGTCAACATCTGAACAATTTGGATTATGTGTATCTATATCTATATCTATATCTACATTATATAGACTAGCAATGCATTTTTTATATGCATTTTCAAAATTGTCTTTGGATGTTATATTGAACGCCCCCAATACTCGTTGTATTGATGGCAAATATTCATATCCAGATAGAATAGTTCTGCCATGGTCATTTATTTGCATATTGATTTTATCTTCGTTGATACGAATACATTCATTTACTCCTTGCAATAATAAAACTGTTGTATCACTATGTTCTGTTTTAGGAGTTATTATTGGACAACCATAGTTTTGACATGCATAATTCGAATGTTCCACTAATCTTGGATGGCAATACATAATTTTTAATGTATTATTTATTGCGTTGATGCTATTATTGTATAGTTGATTAAAACAACTTACTGTAATATTTATTAACATAAATTAAATTGTATTTATTTGGTAATTTTAATACATAATTTTGCATATGTTTAAGCTTATATTGAATTTAATTAGCAAATTTATGACATAGAAAATAACAATAACTATAAATAGTAGTAAATTTTATAAAAAAAATTATCAATACTATAATATAAATAAAAAACTTATGACATATCTTGTAGAACAAGTTGCTAACAAAGTTGCTGGTACTAGACAACCTAGTATAGTTGCTATATTTTGTTTTTCTTTAATAGCAGTTGCATTATGTATTAATTCTATGATTACATATAGATATAATATAGAAGAACATAAAAGAATATATTATCCTCATTTTAAAGAAAGATTTAATTTAAAATCTGAAAATTATACATTAGTTTATGCAAGTATGGCTTTACTATTAACCTATAGCTATATATTTGTAATAGGATTTCTTTTGTATTCTGCTATTAAGCGTAATAAGCACGTAATTGTATATAAAAAAGATATTATTAATAAAACATTACCAATTTGCGTTGCGAGTGTTTGTTGGCCATTTTTTGTTATACTATTTAATTTTGACGAAAACATGTCTAATATGATACTTGGAGCATATATAATAGGCTACTTAGTAAATATGTTGATATCACCAGAAATTGTGATGATGGAAAACCCTAACTCTGAAAAAGAGTATATGAAATTTGCTAATTAAGCTTACATTCTTTGTTGGAATATAAAATCATTATCTTGGAATATAAAATCATTATTATTATTGAATTGTAAGAATATGTCCATTCTTATATGTGCTTTTACTGTAGAACTTGGTAATTTATTATCTATACAAACACAATCGTCGATCATTAATATTTTAACAGTTTCACTATTATCTGGAGTAATTTGTAACATTATATGTGGTATATATTTCTCCTCATCAATCGCATTTGTTTCTGAAGTATACGAATATTCTACAAATACTATTTCGTCTAATTTCATCACTCTTGTTGCAAATTCTTTTTTTGCATAATTACTAAAACTGTCAATATGTGAAACATGTAATTTGCAATGTAGTGTTCGTTGTTTTCCTGTTTCTGGTAATAAAGCAGTAACATCGTTCATACATTGTCGTAAACATTTATTAGTAATGAATCCTTTTTCAGTAGATTTAAGCAGAGTTAATTCATATTCTAATAATGGGTTTATTGCATTGCTTTTTTTTGAAGTTGTAACTTTATCGATGTTTACTGTACATTTAAACTTTGATGATATTGCATATTTATTATCTTCAATCATAGAGTATAAACATGATACTGAGTGTAATGCATGTTGTAAACATTGATTACAATATCTATTTTGTTTATGAGGTAATTTTGTATTATCCATTCTATATATTTTTAAAATTTGTTCCTTAGGTTGCATAGCAATCTTCATCGCATTAACTATATACTCCCCCACTAGATAGATCTTCAATATTTTTAACAAATAAATCATGACCTAACATTGTTATTTCAATGTTAGTTTCGCTGTTACTGTAAATATTGATATTAAAATAAATAGAAAAATCTTTAAAAAATTTATCGGCTAAATTACGTGGTATTTCAATTAAATGATTTTTAGCAATAATTAGTCTATGTTGTTCACCACTTTTATTCTTTTTTATATGTTGTTCATTTGTTTTACTCAAATATATTAAAATTGAACTATTTCTAGCAATACTTAGTCTATATTGTTCACCTTTTTTATTCAAATATACTAAACTGGCATCAATTTCATATCTATGTTCTTTGTCTTTAAAAGGTCCATCTTTGTAGTCACAAGCTTTATTATTACATAATGTTGCTATTATAGCTTTACGTTCTTTATCATACAATGTAAATTCTAATGATGGAAGTTGCATAATAGTTTGTTCATAATCATCACATTTTTTAATTCCAATAGTTACTTCCTCTGGCTCTGGCAATATTAATTCAAATCCATTTATATCTTCACTTATATCTTCACTGTGCTCTATTTCATGAATTTCTTTTGGTTCATTCATTATTGCACCTGTTTCATGTATTGTTCTATGAATTATTTCATGATGATTTATCAACTATGGCAACAGCTGGTGATACCATTTTAACAGAAGAGTTTTGCGTTTTTTCACTAGATTTTGCATCGAATTGTTTTTTCTGTAGTTGTGTCATTTTGATATTATTTCTTTATATTTAAACTAATACTACTATTTAATTATGTGATTACATAATTTAAGTATTTGCAATTTAAATTTTAAGTAATGAATATAATAGTATATTTAGATGTTTTTTATCTATTTGTTCATTCATTGATCATGTTTAATTGTAGAATATGCATGATAATTTAAATCATTGTAAATAATAAATTGACAAATATTTCACATCGTATTTTACCATTAAATGCTTTCAAATTATGTGACGTAATTGAAGTATTAGAATTTAGTTCCATACAAATTGTTCCGACATCTTTAACGTTAACATGAGTTGCATGCTTACGGTATCTAGTTTTTATAACTTCTATTGGTTGCAACTTTATTTGTAATTTAAGTACATTATGATGATGTATTTTTTTACGCGTATTTATTTCATCTATTTGACAATCATTATTGGCAAATGATATAAATAAAGGTTCATTTGTATTGTCGTAATCGCTTAATGAGATATCAATTGAACAGTAATCAAAATCATTAGGTAAATATGTTCTTCTTTCATAACCAGCACTTACAAAATAGTTATTTATTGGTTGGCGTCTTGTTTTGTCCATAAATATAAAAGAATATAGAAATCGTGGCATAACATTACCAGTAAGGCTGCTTAATGATGTAGCTGATAAATTTGTATTTTTAAAAGTAACATTATGCACAAATTTAAATTTTATCATACATAAATCTTTTTCTTCATCAAATACAAATGGTACAAATTCATAAGTAGATAGTGGATTTCGTGCAAAATAATCTGCTATACTAATAGAATCTATCGAATTTGCTTTATTTTTATTGTATATCACTATACCTTTATGCTTTTTTTTCTCATCTTTATCATATGCATCTATACTCTGCAATAGTTTTAAACAAGTATTTTCTTGAATGTTATTCATATTTTTATCATTTAATTTTTTATCGTAATATTCCTATTTGCACTTTAGCTGTAGCTATACTTGTACCTTCAGTAAAGTTTTGTAAATGAATAACTGTTTTATTATAAAGTGTATGCATGTCCAATAACTGTGAAGTAGCACCATATAATGTTAACATAATATTTAAATTTCTTGAATCGCGTAACGATAAATCATCATATGTTTGTTTTTGCGTCTGTATTACATCAACATAAGAATCAACCATGTTGATTCTAAGTAATTCATTAGATGAATTTCTACACAATATTGTCATATTTAAAACGCCTTTTTGATGTTTATTAGGTATTATTTTACTAAGTTTTGCATGGTAATGTTGATCGCTAGAAGATAAAAATCTATCAATATTTTTTATTTCTTTATCTGGCATGGCATAAAGTTTCTTTTCTAAGAAACGGTTACTTAGTGGTCTCATATGTTTATGTATATTTGCTAGAACACCTGGAATTATAAAGTTGGCTGGCATTTCTGATATTTCTTCTTGAGATGTTGATGTTATAAATATCTCATTATCTTCATACGGTATATATAAATCATATTTCAAACATGGAGTTTGTATACTTATAGGTAAATGGAGTTTACTAACATTTATTTCCACCAGTCCTTCACATAGGAATATAGTGCCATGTTTTTCCATGCTCAATTCTGTCATATTTGTGTACTTCTCTCTTAATTCTTGTGTTATAAATAAATTATCAGGTGTAACTTCATTGCTCACATATTCTGCTTGTAACCTGCTTTCTTTTATACAGTCGTATGAATTACGTATAAGTTTTTTAAAAGTGTCTCTATCATGTTTCGCTAATTCAGATATAGTAACACTATCATGATCACTGGAAAATTTTTTAACTTGCATAATTATTTTTAATCAGAATAAATCTTAATTAATTATTATTTATGCTATAAACTTGCTTTTATATGTATTTTACATATATATTTTAGACTATTGTAATGCGTAGATAATTAATTATTACTCAATTAATTATTATTTATACTATAAATAGTGGTTGTTTAATTTATCTTTTTTAGAAAGTAAATGTTAAGCAACATATATAAAGGAAGTGGCTTTGGCGTTAAGGTATTAAAAATAATTGAAGGAATTATAAATGTATCATATAGTCCTGAAGCAAAATTAAATGCCGAAGTATATAATTTGGAATCTGAGATTATAGGATTTGTGTTTTCAATCTGTAATTTCAGTATTGAAATCATAATGCTAAAAGATATTCGAATTTCACTATTTGACATCGTATATATTGGAACAAAACCTATTAGCTTTAAATTTAATAATAATGTTTTAGGATCTGTAGTAACATCATTGGGTGAATTAACTTATCACTTTACATTAAAAGAAAATTTTCAACATCAAAATGAAATTCCTATTTTTGCTAATGCGCCAAATATAAATCAAAGAAGTGAAGTAAAGGAACAATTACTTACTGGTCATAATGTAATAGACTTTTTATTTCCGATAGGTTATGGTCAAAGAATGATGATTATAGGTGATACTAAACTTTATAAAACTACTGAAACTATAAAAATTATCAAGACAATAATGCTGAATAGAAAAGCAATTGACAGAGATAAAAAAACTATATTTATATATACAAGCATTGGTCAAAAACTATCACATATTAAAGAAGTTATGGATTATCTAATAAAAAATGTTATTGGAAATACATTAATAATTAATTCACAATGTAATGATACATTAGGAATGCAATTTTTAGCTCCATACAGTGCAATGGCTATGGCAGATTATTATTCAAAACAAGGCTATAACATTGTTGTACTTTTAGATGATTTATCAAAACACGCTATTTGTTATAGAGAGTTAATGTTGTTGGCTAAAAAATCATATGGTAGAGACTATTACGCTAGTGATATATTTTATAAGCATTCTAGTTTACTAGAAAGAGCATATAACAATCCTAAAGGTGGTAGTGTAACTAGTTTTATATTAACTGAAACTATTGATGAAGAACTTACTAGCTATATTAATACAAATATTATTTCTATTACTGATGGACAATTAGTTTTTGCTAAAGAATTGTTGAAATTTGACATTACACCAGCCATATCAACTAAGTATTCTGTAAGTAGAATTGGATTTAATGCTCAATCTAAAATCTTGAACAAGGTAGCTACATTTTGTAGTATATCTCTATCCAATTATTACAATAATTTAGATTTCTATAATATGTATCGTAATAATTGTGATGATAAAATTAAATCATATATATATACTGGACTATATGTTATAAACATGATTTATAAGCTTTATCCTAATACAACAATAGATTATGTTAAGCAAATTATTATAGCTACTATGATACATATAAGATATTTATATAATGAATTTACATTATCTAATATAGAAGATAATCTATTTATTCTCAAAGTAAAGAAAGACATTAATGCCGTATATGATATAATCATGCAAGATAGTGATATAGTTGCAAAAATGAAAAAAGACATTAATGATTTAGAAATAATGCAATCAATAGAGGACGTACTAAAACAATTATTAAAAAATAAAAATTAATTTTTAATTATTAAATCTAATGAATTCTAAAATAAGAAAACAAATTTTATCTCTAAATTTTATTTTAAAATCTAGAAATGTAATTTATACACTATCTCAGTACAAATATATGCTGTACAATAAATTGAATGAAGCAGTTAAAGATATTGTTTCTACTGATAAAGATAATCTATCATCAATAGAAAACAAATTTATTATTATTTTTTTAGATAATAAAACTAGTTCTGTATTAGATAAAATTACATCATATATTACACAAAAAATTAAGGTATTTGTAGTTTGTATTTATCGTAACTATAATTTTTTAATTCAAAAAACAAATATAGATCCAAGTTTTGTTTTTACAATTGAACTAAAACAAATATATGAGTTGAAAATCAACCATTTAAGCAATGATATCTATACTGTGATTATGAAAAAAATGGAACGTTCATGTAAATCTATTGAAATAATTAATTATCCAATTGATAACAGCGTATTAGTAATATTCAAAAATTCTAAGCAAGATTTTTCCAATATGGATGGTAGTATTACTAATGTAGATAGTATTATTATAGGTAAATATGTTTTGTTTATGTTGAGCATATTTATGAGCAAATACTTTTTATTAGAGATAGGTAAAAACAAACAAGCTAGAGACAAGATAGAAAATAAAATAAAGTATTTAAAACTACAGCTTTTAAATCAAGATGTAGTTATAAAAAAGAACACTGATTATGAATAAAAATATGTTTATTATTTCCTTTGATCATAGTATAGCTACTATTGCTCTTGAAGGTAACACTACGTTTTTATATGAGCATCTTGTTGCTGAAAACAATATTGCTCTTGAAGTACAGGAAATTGACTCTAATGTTGTTAAATGTATTATTTATGGTGATGCAAAATTATTAAAGCCGAATATGAAAGTAATTAAAACTAATAAGTATCTACATATAAATTTTAATGAAAATAAAATAGGTAAAGTAGTTACACCAATAATGGACGTTATTAGTGATGATATATTTAATATTGAAAATGCTAGCACTACTAAAGAAACTAAAAAAACAGCGAAATCTAGTACAGAAGACATTAGTCTTTCAGTTAAAAATATAAAACACAATGTTAACGATATAGGTAGCAATAAAACAGTTATGCATACTGGAATCAAAGTGATTGATTTTTTTACACCAATTACATATGGTAGTAAAATTGGAATCATGGGAGGAGCAGGTGTTGGTAAAGCGCAACCATTAACATCAAAACTATATACAATAGATGGTGAAATTACAATGAAAGATGCAAAACCAAACATGAAAATTATGGGTAATTGTGGACTAGTTACTATTACTGGTGTTTATCCTCAAGAAGACAAAAAAATATATAAAGTCCATTTCTTGGATGATAGAATAGTAGAATGTTGTGAAGATCATATTTGGACAATTTATAATAAAGAGCATGGAATTAGAAATTTGACTATTAAAGAAATGCTTGTATTAAAATGTGTGCTTCATATTCCTTTATATCCAAGTTTATTTATAAATAAGTTTGATTGCACTGAACAACTAGCATTGCTGTTTGGTTTACATTTTATTGGTTTAGCAACAGTACAAACTAATGACACAATTGTTATAAGTAAGTTAATTCATCAGAGCATTTTGACAAAGCTGAAATCATTTTTTAATTTAATTATTAATGACACAATTGAACTTCAAAATTGTCAAGACATAATTAAAAGTTTATCTAAATTAAGAATTAAAGATTTTCTTTATTCAAACATAACATTGAGACAACATTTATTATGCGCTATTTATAATATAAGCCTAACATCTGTTTGTTCTAATCGTTATACTGCTACAATAAAAAGTGATAACATACAGGAGAGTGTTTTTGATTTGATACAATGCATTAGATCAATTGGTGGTACTGGTGAACATAAAAACAATACTATTGAAATGATTTTATGCACAAAGTATTTAACAATTTCAAAAATAACATATGATAGAGTTGAACATGCTCAATGTATTTCTGTTGACGCACAAAATGGATTATATTTAACTGATGATTTTATATTTACTCATAACACTACATTAATGCTAGAAATGATAAAGAATATAAATACAGACAATTTATTTAAGATTTTTTGTGGAATTGGTGAAAGAATTAGAGAAGGATTAGATATGTATAAAGACTTTGTAAATTCTGGTATTATTGATATTAAACAACCTCATAAATCTAACTCAATATTGATTTATGGTAACATGGATCAACCAGCATCTATAAGACAACTTGCTGGAAGAACATGCAATGCCATAGCAAAGCATATGATAAAACAAAATAAAGACATTATCACAATTATTGATAATATATTTAGATACAATCAAGCATCTAGTGAAATTAGTACATCATTGAATCAATTTCAAACAGAAAAAGGTTATCATCCAAATATAAGATCAATGATGTCTAAACTACAAGAAGAGTTAATATCAATTAAAGATGGACCTAGCGTAACAAGTTTGCAAGCTATTTATGTTCCAGCAGATGATAATACTGACATTGGTGCACTTACATGTCAAGAACATCAACACTTATGTATTGTATTAAGTAGAGAATTAGCTAAACAACAAATATATCCAGCAGTAGATATATTGAGCAGTTTCTCAATTAATGTTAATGAACAAACTATAGGTTTACAACATATGAAATTACATAAAAAGGCAATTGGTATTTTGTATCATTATTCTAAATTGCTAGATTTAATAAATATCATAGGTGTAGATAATTTATCCGATGTTGATCAACAAGTGGTTAAACACGCTAGACTTATACAGTCATATATGACTCAACCCTTGTCTGTAACAAAACAATTCATAGACATTGAAAGTAGTCATGTTAGTATGGAAGAATTATTATTAGATATGTCAAATATATTAGATGGTGCATATGATGATTTTGATATATATGAATTGAAATTTAAAGGTACGATTAAAAATTTAATTAAAAAATAATGTCATCATTGAAATATCTATATAATATATGGGATAATAAAAAAGTCAAATTTAATATGATTGAAATCTATTATTATGATAATGATGATAATTTACAAGTACAAAGTTTTAGTAATGGATATTATTACGAAACTCAAACATGGAAGGCATTTAAAATTATAATACACTTGGGTAGAAGTGTAAAAATTGAACAAAATTTATATTTTTCAATTATATATGGAAAAGACTATTGTGTTTTAGAGTAATCAACAATAAAGAATTTTGCATGTATATGTTGTTATTTAGATTTTTAATTTTAAAAAAATGCAGGAATTCGAGTTGTCCAAAATATTAAGTAATATTTCTAAATGCGATACGTATTATTCAATTTATAGCTATTTAAACAATAATATGCAAAATGTTCTAAATAAAAATAAAAATATACAGATGGTAAATATTTTTGAAGAAGTCCTATTTACTATTATTATTAAACTAGAAACTCCTAGAGATTTCGATAACATTGCTGTTACCAAAATTACACTTGATAATCAACAGGAGGAATTACACAATAATTTCTACGATAGTGAAAGTTTATTTATTGTAGACATAGATCTATATGATGATTATATATTACATGAAGGTAATAAAGTAAGTAAAGGTACATGCGTAATATCTAAAAATGAAGTCAAGAATTTATTAAAAAATAACATGAAAATAAAATTAAAGAAAAAAATTTATTTTAACATTGACATTAAAGTTGAGCAATATTTCGAAATATTAAATAAAGCATTTACTATAGTTAATGATAATATCAACGAATTTGACATCAATACATTAATAGACCCGTTTACAAGACATACTAACATCAATGGTAGACTATTTGTTGTCGATTTGATTTTACGAGATTATTATTCTATATTGAAAAACAAAATAGACAAACTAGAATTAAATGGTCATGTAATTTATAAAGTGGAAAATACAAAAATTTTTTTTATATAATATGTCATACTCTAGTTCATATAATGCTCAAAGTATTTCTACTTTAATTACTGATTTATTAATACATAATATACAAATTTTACAAGTAAGATTATCATTATATGCATTGAAGATATATCTTTTATGTTTAAATAATTTTAAATTTTTTTTTATATCAGCAGCTATAGTATTAAGTTTATTGATTTATTTTATATATTGTGTTTTCTTTGTTGCACATCAAAAATATATTCTTATTACTCATAGAGATATCAATACTAAAGTTATATGTAATATATTGGTTTATAAATTACCTAAAAATTTTAATTTAGCTAAACAACAATTAACATTAGATACAAATAAAATACAATTAATAAATAATAAAAATAACATGATGTTTAAATCTTTAAATTTAAACTTTTTATGTCTTAAGCAAAAAAAATTTCAAGGTGAATTATATAATCAATTAGTTAAAATATTGTTTCATAATGATAACGTTAAGGTGGATATTTATATTTATGACACTCATAATAGGTATATTGATTTATTATGTACATTATTTGGTGAAAATGAATTAATACAAAGTAACTTTTCATTGATGAGTAAGAAATATATTTTTTCTACACAAGTTTATAATAAAAAAATTAAATTTTATTCAGTAGATAAAATATTAAAAAAGCAAAATATCACTATTCTTGAAATGGTACAAACATTAGATGCTGAATATCAAGCACTACAAAAAATATATTATTATGATATAAATCAAAAACAGCACAATATAATTTTTAAATATTTATTAAAAATTACTAAATTTATTGCATACAACATAAATAATAATTAAAATTTTTAAATAATCTATGTAATAAATTATATATTGAAGTATTTTATTTTATTATACTATCTCTAAACTATTTTAAAATAATGTTATATACTAGAAAAGCCTTATTCAATAAGGTATTTATTCATGGGTTCATTAGTGATTTAATCCAAAATGACAAAAAGAATAATTCTATTAAATTATTAATAGAAACAAGCGAGACAAAAAATGTTCCAGAAAATGTACTGGAAGTATTTGTATACAGGAAAAGCATCATAGAATCATGTGAACAATGGTTCAAAATTGGAGCCAATGTTATTATTGATGGAAGTATAAAAATTTCATTATCTAAATCTGTAGACAATAAAAATGTTCATTTTAAACGTCAATATATTAGAGTGGATAGAATTTTTGTTATAGATACCGGTGATGAATTTTATTAATTTATTATTTAGTTAATAAATTACTTTACTTACTGGTATTTGAGTTAAAAAAATAAAATTATTAATAATCTATTTTTAATCATTCAATTCAATTGTATTTAAAAATTCTATATTGTTGCTAGAACTTTTAATTTTATCGATAATAATATTTATAGAATTCATTTTTGTTTTACTAAGAAAACTTCTTAATTGATTAATTCTCTTTAATTCTCTTTCGGGCAATAATAATTCATGTTTTCTTGTACCACTTTTTATAATATCTATAGCAGGAAAAATTCCTTTTTCTGCTATAGATCTATCTAGATACAAATCTGAATTACTAGTTCCTTTAAACTCTTCAAAAATGACTTCATCCATTTTAGATCCAGTATGTAGTAAACATGTTGCTAAAATTCCGATACTACCATAGTTTGTATTTCTAGCAATACCAAATAATTTTTTTGCTTTTTGTAAAGCCATCAAATCAATACCACCACTCATAACTTTATTAGTAGTGCTGCTAGTACAATTGTACGCTCTTGCTACTCTAGTCAATGAGTCTATAAACACGAATACCTGATGTCCAAGTTCGCATAGTCTTTTTGCATGTTCAGCACATAATTCTGAAATATAAGCATGTCTATAAGAATTTTCATTAAAGTCTGAATAAAAGCTTTTGTATATATTTTTGATATTTTCTAACAAGTCAGTAACTTCTTCTGGACGTTCGTCAATTAATAATAAAATAATTTTAATATTAGGATCTTGACCTATAGAAGATGCTAAATATTGAAATATTGTTGTTTTACCTGATTTTGGAGGAGAAACGATTAACATTCTTTGTCCAAAACCTATTGGTACAAACATATCTATTATTCTTGTTGTTACATTATTACTATACTGTTTTTGTGATAATGAGATTTTTTTATTAGGATAAATTGGTTTTAAATCATTAAATAATTTTCTTGTTTTCAATATTGTGGATTTTGAATCAATGTTATTAATTTGTAATATATCATTAATTGCTACTCGTCTTTCAATACTTTCGGAATCCGTTGTAATTAGATATTTAATTTCATCAGCATATCTTAAATTATATTTTTTAATTATAAATGATGGTATAAATACATCATCATTAGATTGTTGATAACAATATGCAGAGGATCTGATAAAACCATAATTCTCTCCATTTATTAATTCTAATAATCCTGTACCACAAATGAAAATATTCTTTGAGATGTTGATCCTAATGATGACTCTAATTACATCAGATTTATTGTTAAAAACAGCAGCGCTGTTTAGCAGTTCACACACCAATGCAATTAGTTCATTAAACTGTAATACTTGTATAGTATTAACATTGACTGTATTTGTTTTTTCTTCATAACAAAAAAACAATATTTTAATTATTTCTTCTTTTGTTAAACTGGACTTATAATCTATGAATTGATCATTTGTTTTTCTAGATTTATTGTGATTGTTATTATTCATGGAATAAATTTTAATATTATTTAAAAAAATGCCGCATATCCGACTTGAACAGATGACCCGCTGTTTACAAAACAGCCGCTCTACCACTGAGCTAACACGGCATGTAATATTTATATTTATATATATAATAACAAGTTTATAATCTATAAGACATTATTAATTAACGTCATACAAGTTATTTATACAAAAAAGTACATCAATATATGTGAATCGATATAATATTTTATTTATAATGATTAATAAAAATATGTTTTATCAACAAAATCATAGCAATTGGACGCGAGGAAATAAACAGTTAACAGATGAAGAAATCACATGTATCAAATCAGATATGAGGGATTTATTATTAGAACTTCAAGCAGGCAATATTTTTCTTACAAGATCACATTTATTATTTGATAATTACAACATTGAAGAACCTGAAATTGACATAGTGAAGTTCACAGATATAATACTTAGTAAGAAATTTGTGCCAATTGTAAAAATGAAAGTCAAACTTGAATATAATGGGGATGATGTTCGTCCAAAATTCTTAGACAATAGAACACATTGTTATATTGAACAAATGAGACAAATCGACATAACATTAAGCTTTTTATGTCAAAAAATACGATTTCTAATAATTAACATAAAAATAAAATGTAAAGCTTCAGTTAGTTCATTTTTCATTCATGAAAATCAATTCAAAAATATTAATACATTGCTTACAATTCATTTATCAAATAATAAAACATTAAATGTATTTAAAATTTATAAAGATATATTTTGCAATTCAAACGATGTTACTACTGAAGACCTAGTAAATAATAGAATTGAATCAACAACAGTAAAATTATATCCATCAATTTTGGATGAAACAGAAAAAATTATTCAAGAAACTGCTGTTTAATCTATATAATATATTATTTTATTTAAAATAAAAAATGATTTACGTATGTAATAAAATAGCAAAAAATAAAAATTCATTTTCAGTAGGATTTTATATATTCACATTAATAACCTTCTCTATTTTTATTAGTTCTATAATTGAGTATTATACAAATTCTAAAATACATATACAAAATAATCACTTCAATACAATTAGTCCAACATTTAAACCTTTCTATGTTGGCTTATCATCAACTATTTATTGTTATCCTTTATTAATTCTTGCTATAATTTATGCAATAGTAAAAAAAAATAAAACTGTAGAAGTTTATCGAACAGACATTATTAATAAAACATATTCTATATGTCTTATTAATATTATTACACCATTAATTTATTTAGTATTTACAGACTTAAATTCTTACATTGTACATATCATTATGCATGTTAATATATTATTATATAGTATTATACTATTATGGTATTAATTTATTATCATAGATTATATTATACATAAAGTTATGATTAATGCTCAAGTAAAATCTATAGATTCAAGATCAAATTTAATGATCAATGTGTATACAATATTATTAATTATGGTATCATCATGTATGAGTTCATCAATTGAATATTACATTAACTATAGTATGCATGAACAAGTTTATCATCCAAATATGATCAAAAATTATTTTGATATACCAATTGAAAAATACAATCTTGTTTATGCTAATATAGCATTTATTATGTATAACTGGATGCTATTCACTGGAATATTACTTTTTTACATTATATTTAAACCAATAAAAAATAAAAGCTTATCCGAATATGAATTAAAAAAGAGAACATTTATAGCTTGTATACTAAATATTGCTATGCCAGGTCTATATATAGTTTTTCCGAATCAAAATATACGTTTAAGCAGCTCTCTGGTGTGTGTCAATACAATATTATATGGTTTGTATAAAAAACAATAAAAGTCATGAATGTATTAATTATACTGCATAGTTGCTTAGTACCTCAAATAATATTTTTATATTTTTTATTATGGAATTATTCAGTGTTAAATATAATTATATCTGTTGTTTTTTATATTCTAATAATGACAATAATGATTTTATTATGCTCATATTATGAAATTATATCAATTTAAGTGCTTTATGCACTTCTGTAAATATAAAAATAATTACATTTTAAATAGCATTTTTTCATATTCTTGTAGTGTGTAATTAAAATAATAATATGATAATAATATGTTCTTTATTCCTAGTATTATTCTGTCCTTTGTATTTTTATAGTATTCGATACGAGTTTCAACAGAACATGAACACCTATCTAATACTGGATGTTCTAAAATTTGTACTTCACTATAATCATTCTGGTATAACAATACATCAAAATATGGCTTCGTTTCAATCCATTGTATTCCAACAAAATGAATTTTACAATTTATAAGATCATCAACTTTACCTTCAATTTCATATACATTACTAACTCGTAAATACTCAAAAAAAGAACTATAATTCATAAATCCTGTAGTATCAAATGAGTCATATAATCGCATCATTAGTTTCTTCGATGATTTTAGCCTATATTTATAATATAAACATTCTTCTTCATGTTTTCTTAATTGAAAATATATATTATTTGGATCAATAATGTGATATCTTTCATGAACTGAAAGGAAGACATCTTGTAAAAAACATGGTATAATTTTTTTTATAAAGCAATATATCATTAATCTATTGTTATTGATATGAATATCGCAGGCTCTAGCGATAGTTGTTCTGTAAAATTCATTAATGTATTTTACAGAAAGAATTTCTGCTAATGTAGGAACTTTTCCTGGTTCTGTAATATCAAAAATATTATACATGTGAGTGTTGTTTTCTTGTACTGTTGAATGTTGTGAATGTTGGTATTTTACATTAAAGCATGTACAACTTTCTTCATGTTTATATAATTTTTGCAATGACATTTTATTTATAATGCTAAAATAAGTATTATTTGTGTACATGTCACTAATTGCAATTTATGACATTAAAATTACGATTCTTCCAATGTTGTTAGAATTATAAGAGAATTTAAACAAATAATCGCAGCCAAAGTGTTAGAAAGTTTATGAGACTGTAAATAAATTATTGTATTATAAAAAGATGTACAATCCTCTAAAGTGCAAATACAGTCATCTACTTCTATAAATTTCGTTGCTACTATTGACCCATTATATGTTCTAATATTTACACTACCATCTTGATTTATTGGTCCTAATGCAATTTTGCAATCTACAATTCTATCTATTCTTTCTTCGAAATGTGTGTCAAAATTTCCTACGTCTATATCGCATAGAAAATCATTATCAGAAGGTCCAGATAAGTAATCTAAATATCTGTCACGTAATAACGACCTATTTCGAATCAATGATCTTTTATTCGTTTCATGAATGTCGTGAACTTCATACAGTCGCCAGTATCTGCTACTTTTTGTATGATATTTTCCATGTATGTATGTTATGCAATCTTTTATTATTTTTGGTAAAGTGAATTTTGTTATAAAATTGTCTATTTCACTGCGACAATTATGAATATGTTTAGTGTCATCTTTTATTTTTTCATTAAAGATAGTGTTAATTATAGTAGTGCTTGTTATTTCAAATAAATTAGGAACTTCACCAAGTTGTTTAATACTGTTGGCAGAATAGGTATTGCCTATTCCTTTATAAACATCGTGTTTCGAAACATAAGGGCAATAATCTCTATGAGTGATTCTCTTGAACATTTTTCTTAAGAATAAAATGTATTTGAAGACTGCAAGGATAATTCATTGTATAGTTTGAAGTGTAAATTTATTTCTTATTGTTTACAATGAGAAATAATACTTTTAATTATATAATACTATTTATTAATTTATAGGAAATGGAATACTTCTTTTTCATCATCTGACATTTCTACTTCAGTAGCTGCACTGTCTTTATCTGATATTTTATCTGACATTTCTGCTTCAGCAGCTGCACTGTCTTTATCTGATATTTCTGCTTTAATATCTACCACTTCATCGAATAATTTGTTCAATTTGATCAATACTGGTTCAGTAGTCGAAAATCGTTCTTCTGATGTTTCTGATAACAGTGTATGTATAAGCGTCTCGTTTATGCATTCTAATTTAATGTTATCTTTTCGTAATGTATCATTTTCTAGTATTAATTTATCATTAGCTATTCTTATATCTTTATTTTTGCCTTCTAATTTCATAAGTTCTGAGTTTAAAGATTCATTTTCATTTTTTATTGATATTATTTCATTTTTTATTGATATTGTTTTTCGAACAGTTTCACTACTACTTGTTATATTAGGGCCCCGTTGTTGTTTATTTTGGATATTATCTGGTTGACCGCTTGTTGAAGATTTAGAATTTTCATCTTGCATTTCACTGTCTTTGTCAACTACATTAATTTGTTGTAGCTCGTCAACACTCGAGTGATGTGATGTTGGTATATGTCTAGATTGATTCATATTTCTAATATATTAATTTATATACATATTACAAGTATAGATCAAAATTAAAACATATTAATTAAATGAAATAGATGCTTATATTAAATTATATATACAGAAGATTTTATTCTAAATATAATATTAATAAGTAAATATTAACAACTAAAAAGCAGCACATTAGTCTTTTATATTGAAATAGACAATGTTTTTATTATTAATCAGTAAAATTTATTATTAGTAGATTGAATATAAATACATTTGAATGTGAATATGTATTTTTAATTTATTGCTAAGGACAATACTTAGTGTTAGAAATGCACTAAATGCATAGAAAAAATTATTTTATTATATGATTTACTAGAAAACAGAAATGTGGATGAAAAATGTAATTCATTTTAAAACGCTGAAGTTTAACATTGTTACAAATACATATATAACCAAATGATGATTTCGAACTATTTTTGTTTTAATTTCACACAATTTAATGATAATTAATAACTTTCATCATAAGCTATTTTAAATTTTCTACGTTTAATGTTATGTTTTATTATTATAAACAATGTCAAATAAGCAAATAAAACACAAAATAGCATATGATTTAAGTCTAAAACTATCTAAATCAGAACATATGGAACGCGCACATTTACTAAAAAAGCGCACTAAACCTATTCCTAGCAGAGCCTATGAATCATTAGATGAAATTTCTACTTTAGAAAATGATAAATTAATAGAAATAATACAAGAATTAAAAACAGAATGTGCAGTAAAGGAACAGATTATGACGGACACAATAAATACGTTTACGAAAGTTCAAGAGTCATTAGATGAGGTGCTAGGAACTCGTTTTGATACTATGTGTAGTGTTACAGAACACGCAAACGAGATGTCAGATATATGCGTATATGATTTAATACATAATCATAAAGACCATTGCGATTCAGACGCAGAAGATACTGATAGTGATAATTCAGACACAGAAGACATTGAAGACATTGATATGTCAAGTCGGTAAAGTAAAGCTAATTTAAATAACAAGCAAGATAAAAATAACATTTAAACCAAGTATAGAAATAATGCAAAATCATTACAAGATTTTTGTAGTTTCTTAATAGAAGAAGTTAGGGTGTTAAAATAAATAGTTATTGAATATTAAGGAGTTACTTAATAAGATATAAAATATAATAATAAAATTATTTTTTTATTTATTCTAATGGAAATTCTTCTAATGAAAATTCATCAAATTGATACATTACATAGAAGATGTATTATATTCACAATCTTTTATGAAAAAGATATCGCATATTCTAGTTGTTACTCCTGTTTCTGGTAGTTGCGCAAAATTTACTGTAGTTGCGCAATCAAGAAGATTACGATCAATTATGTTTTCATTTGCAACTTCAGTCACAACAAATTCGTACAACCGTATTCTATTAATATAGCTACCAACTGCTTTTTGATGGTAATTATGATTTGAAAATAAAGATGGCATTTTTGAATAAAAAATATCCATAATTTCTACTGCATTTCTATATTTTAAAAGATCTTCATTAAAATTAAAACATATAAAGCATATTGGACTTGGTGTTCTACCTTTCTGGTGTGTTATTTTAATACTTGGTGAATCAGACAGCGTATGTTTTTGCCGATGCTTATAAGCACAAGGTGCACCATTCTTAACAATGCACATAGGCTGATCATTTTTTAGGTCAAAACTTGCTACCATATAAGACTTTTTCTCTTTTATTGTATATAATTCTGCATTCATTTTTATATAGATTACTAAAAAATTATCTACTACATAGCTGTTAACATGTTAAATATTATAGTTTTAGTAATGAATTCAAACTTTTTTTAATAAATTTAAATTTTACTTTAAAATTTATTAAAATGTTGATGATATCTCCAAATGATATGTTTATTTGTATATTAGGTTCCGTTTTAAAAGCTATTCCAATACCAAATAACGTGATGACGAAAAGTTTATCTCCAATGACTATTACTAATATTGCATTTATAGGAATGGGAGCTTGTCCTGTTACTGGAATACCAACACCGTGTGTTCCAACAATTATGCCATGGTTGTTATCTAGTATGAAATTTATAATTAAAGGTATGCCTGCAATTATGCATGGACAATCTATGGCTATATGCGCTAGAGGAGGACTTATTAAAGCTATACCAACAGGTAAGCCACCAATAATGATACTTGGTTAATTAGATATTTCACGTTTACTTTCACCAATCATGTGATAATATATCTTATTACTTAATAATATGACAATATAAACTTGAATAAGATACAAGGCAGCTTTTAAAACTGTTAATAATTCTAGAATTACTACACCATACATCATACCATCCAATATATCATGAAATATGTTGGATATAAATATATTTAAGACAATTCTCAATAATAATGAAAATGGCTTTAGTATAAAGTTTATTAATAAATAAATTACCATTAATAATAAATTAATAGCAATACTAAGATTTTTATCATTACGATAAAATGACTTGAATACTAATTTTATTCCTACTTCATGTATAGCAGCGATAATAAGCATTACAACATGTGCTGATATAAAAACAAGACTATATAAAATATTATCATTATATAGTAAAAAATTATCATAATGGAATATTGACATATACATATTAATAACTAGGAACATAGTCCAACTATAAAAGTATGATTTAATAATATACGATCTAGTACTAATAATTAATTTATCATTTATCAATTTTATTGCACCAAATATACTTGTATAATTCATCAGAGATAAAATTAGTTGTGCAGAACATATAGAAACTAGAAACAAGCTGCTTGTGATTAAAGACATTTTTAACAAATAATAATACTTATAAATAATATGTTTTATAAGTAGTATTTAATTTATATAATAGATTATGTTTCTTTTATTTTTTTATATGACGTATTTACATGTTCATTTTGTTTGTTTTGTTTTTTTACAAAAAGTAACCTAGAGAAATATGTTATAGCAAACATATTTACTAATAAAGACAATATTAGCCATGTTCTTAATCTAGCTGCAAATTCTACTAATTTAAGATTTTCTGTTTTTAATGTTTTTGTTTGTTGTTGTAGTTGATTTATTTGTTGCTTATATTCTATTTTCATAGATTTTGTCGTATCAACTAAAGCTTGCATTTGTCGTATGTCATGCTTTAATGAGTTGTTGTTATTTTCCAATAAAGTTATTGTTTTGTTAAGATTTATTATCTCAGCAGTTTCATCATCATCTTCCATATCGATTTCATTTTTCACATTAATTAATTCTTCATTTTTTTGTAATAATGTTTGTTTTAAGCTTTCAATTAACATTGCAGATTCTTTTGCACTCTTCTGCAAATTTTTATTATATAACAGTATTGCTTTTTTCTCTGTATCATTACTGGTATTACTAAAGTGTAATGCATATTGATACTCTTTTAATCTTATCAATATATCTTTATCTGAAAATGTATCTGTTAGTAAATGATAGTAAGTATCATCATAACCATCGGCCAGACATATATATTCAGTGCTTTTATCATAATACTTTGCAAATTGATTCATCCAGTGTATAGACGTACGCATGGCTGTATTTAGTTGCTCTATAAATTTTGTGTGATCTAATTTAAATTGTCTTTTACTTGAATGTTTTTTATCATTACTTAGCATTTCTTTCAAGTATGGCAATGTAATACTAGACGCTTTGAAAAGAGATTGGTTTAATATGCTTTCATTATGACATAATGTCAATATAGTGTCTAATAACTGATCTAAAATAGTATCTTTATAATTTATATGTTCTTTAAATAATTGTTTTGTACTTGTAATACCATATTTTAACATATTAGTTTTTAGTATAAAGATTCCCATTATAGCTTGTTTATGATTTATGTCTAAAGGAAACAAGTCATGAATACTATATGTAGAAACATTTTCCAAAGTAGATAAACTTAACATTATTATTTAACAGTTTTTAATGTTTATATACAATAAAATCAATTACTTTTATAGGATCAATTTTATCTAAGTTTTTTAGAACAAGTCTTTCACAATTTTTATTTAGTGTTTTACTGTTTCGTTGATTTGTGAGTTTAGTTTTTTCTGACTTACTTTTTTTATTAACATTGTCAATATTTGTTAAATTAACAGAAACAGAAGTGTTTGGTTGTGTATTAATAACAAATTGTTTGGATGCATTTGAAATTCCTGTATTGTTCATTATTTAGTTATTGCTTTAATTTACAAACAGTGTCAATGATTTAAAAAAAAAAAAGAAATTTAACGTTGAGAAACTTGTATTAGCTGAAATTGCAAATTAATTACAAATTTAATTTTATATTATAATGAAAATAACATATTTATAAAGTTCAATATACTATTTTAAGAATTACATTATATTCCTTTTACTTTTTGAATTTAGTGTTGTTAATGGAGTTTTGTGAGTTTTTTTCCTAAGATGCATTATTAACATTAGCAAATATACTATAACAGATGCCAAAACTATATTTAAAAATTCAGAACTCAAAAAGAATGTTTTGTAATTGAAACCATACGAATCATATTTTTGTGTATCTTTTGTAGAATTATCTGGATTTTGATGTAACATATATGTGTTATCGAGTTTTAATTTTTTATTTTCTTCTTGAATATATGCTAGTTCTTTTACAAGAGATTTTATTTTTTTACTTTTTTGTGTATCGGTTTTATGTTCGCTTTCACTCCAGTGATCATCTTCACTGTCTTGTTTTTCTTTATTATACTCAAGTCCTTCTTGTAATTTATCATGTACTAAGCTACTAATTTTGTCTGAAGTTTTATCAACTAATTGTTTATTTTGCTCAATTAAATCCTTTACTAACTTTTCACTATCTAGCAACATTTGTTTTATTTCTTGTTGACTATTGTCGTGTTCTAGAAGTTTATGTTGTGAATCAACATGATGTTGTAACATTTCATTTAATGTTTCATTAGCTTTGCTTATTGCATCTAATGATGCTTGTAAATGTTGTATTTGATCAGAATTTTTACAATCAGATGCTTGTGCTGCTATTAAATTAGTTTCAAGTTGTTGTATCTTAAAATCTTTTTTCGTATCGTAACTTTCATATATAACGTGTTGTTTAAAATGAGTAAACAAGAGTGATAATTTTGCTTGATTATCAGCGCTAATAGCATCTTTCACGTCTTGCATTTCTTGTAAAGATTCGTTTATTTTTTCATTAAAAAGAAACGTATATTTTTGTTCTAATTCGTCTGTTTGTTTTTGCAATTGCATTAAATAATCTTTTTCTTTTACATGTGCTTGTTGTACTTTGTTCAATTCTATATTCAGTTTTTGTATTGTGTTTTTAAATTCTTGTGACAGTTTTATTTGTGTATCACTTAATGATGCCAAAATTTCACTATGCTCTTGTTTCTCATTATTTAATAATTCATTCAAATGTGCAGCATTATCCAATGATGATTTTTTTTCTTTCATTAAATCATGTTGTAGTCTTTGTATTTCAACGTCTTTATCATCATTGTCTTTTGATAAAGCAATATGTTTAGCTTGAAGTTTAGCTAAAATATCATCTTTGTCTGCAATTTCTTTTTTATGTTTGTCTTTAATCATTGTTGCTGCAATGTTACTATTTTGAATAGCGCTATCTTGATCTGTTGATTGTTTTGTATTTAGTTGTGTCATATTAAATTTTATCTAGTATTTATTAATAATTACTATCGATTATTTGTTTAGTATAAATTAATTTAATATTAGTGTAACTACATATTAGCTTAGTTTTTAGATATTATGTTAAATGATATTATTTATGTAAAACATGTAAATGGCAAATAAAGATATTTCAAATAGATATAATTATTATCATAATGAACAAGGAAATCAAAGCTACGATTCACAAAGCTATCGTATTGGAATAATATTAATATTGTTAACATTTCTTTTAGTGACATGTGCTTGTATATTATATTTTTTTATAACATTTTCACGAAAAGAACAAAATGATGTAAATTCAAAACATGCTATATTAAATAAGGATGATACTAATATGTTAAATAACAACATTACTAAAACAACATTACCAATGATGAAAATAAATGACAAAGAAGAAGAAAAACAAAAAAATATTAAATTAATAAATATTTACAAAGATAGAGTTTCTTCTCTATTACGTCATACAAGTGATGATATTGGACAAGTAATTTGGAAAAGTCATATAAAAAGCATTAAAGATTGTATACATGATACTAAAAAACCATATGATAAACAAACATCTACCAAATCTTTTACATGTAGTTCTTGTATAAATATCCAAAATACAAAAAAATATAAATCTACTAAAAAGAAAATATCATCAATTACTAATCCAGTGCACATAATAAAGTTGAATGATTTATTATTAGAAAAAAACGAACCTAATATAGATTCTTTACTTGAAGAAAGTCCATTTTTAAACGGATGGATTACATTTGTAAATGATTATAATGAAGATATTAATACAGATATTGTATATGAATTTCCAATATCTTTTCATGATAGAAAAGTACATTATCTTTCAGATTCTTGGATTGTCATTAGTAATAATCCAGGTAATGTAGATCTTAAAAACGCGAACGAACTACGTTATCTACTTATACCAAGAACAATTAGGGCGTTGAATTTAGTACATTTATTGGAAAATTCAACTGAATCAATTGATAAAGAAATAGAAAAATGTTCAAGCATAATTGATGAACTAATATTCAATCATTCTAACAGATTTACATATTGTTCATTAATTTCTAATAATCTAAATAATCAAGAAATATTTAGTACTCATATACATGTTTTTTTTACAAAAACGAAATCGTCATCAAAGTTGTTAAAGAAAATATAGTATTAAAATTATGATAGATCAAATTTAGTACAATTACTGTAATAACTAATATAATCGTAATAAATATTAGCTTGTATGCCAATAAAATTTTTAATTTTATTCATTAGAATTTTATTCTTATCTAACTTAATATTTAAAAAATCATCTATAAAACAAACACATGTATTATTGTTATTGTTAGTTGATACGGCATCTATAATTTTTTCTAATTTATTCATTATCATTCCATCATAAGATGCTAAAGAATTATCCAAAAATTTGAAACAATTAAAATAGAAATGATTGTCTAATACATGTAAATCTTGTTTAAATAGTTGTTTCAATGCATTAGATAAATCTTTTTCTTTTCGTCCAGTAATAATTCTAATCATAACCCTTCCTGGATATTGATGCAATAAATATTTATATGCAGTAAATATTTGAGTCTTTTGACTGTTGCAACATATTATAATTCCATCAATATCTGACCAAATATCTATTTTATTTTCTTTGTTTTCTGATAGATATTTTTCTATTTTGCTAAACAAGCTTAGCCATGATATACAAGTGTTTTTATTGTTCATTATTTATTAAAGCCATTTTATTAATTAAATCAAATACAATCATTCCTTCATAGTGTATTACATTATCTCTTTGCAATCCACTAATATATTTATTGGAACTGCTATCAGCTCTAGATACGGATATTACATCAATATTTAGCTTATTACATAAGTAATAAAATAGATAGATATCTAAATCAATTGAATTATATTCAGTATGTAATAATGAGGTTTCTGGTGTTGCTTTATTTAAAGTTGAAACTTGCGTCAAATTATTTGTTATTCCAATAGAAGCGTCTGTATAGCTTTTACCAAAATGTATCATCTTGTTGGTGCATTTTTTAATTACTTCTAAAAAAAAACTAGATGGATATACAGATTGTGGGCTATTTAACATTTGCGTTATTTCTTTTTGCGTTGTTGCTTCAGTACTAATAAATATAGTATCAATGCTTGGTGTAGTTAAGCTGTAACTAGTATCACACCTTATGATCGTAGTCACTTGATACTGATTTAATGCATAAATATACATAGCAGCTGCTTGCATACCTAAACCATATGTTAAAATAGAAATTCTATATCTATTGTAATATCCGGTAATTCCTATACAACCATTTAAATTATTAAATTGATAATGTTGTACTAAATAAGCATTTGCTAGAGCTAAAGTACGAGAATTATTTGAACATAATATTACAATTGAGGAAATATCATCAGGATTGGCATTTAAAATTTGTTTAATATTGATCATTCTTTTTAACTTGTATTTTAATTACGTGAAATCTAATTTATGTTACCTCTTTATCATGAATAAATGTTGCTGTAATCATACCATTTTCTTCTACTGCAATTAATACTGTCTTGGTTTAATTGTTGATATTGTTTTAATTCAGGAGATAGTAGTGTTAAGAAATTAGCAAAATCAGCTCTTTGAATAAATAATTCACATACATTATTAGTAAAAATTGTTTTTGAGAATGGCAGACCATTTCCAACAAAACTTAAAGCTACTTTATTGTCAGCATCGTATAATTCATTCATAAAGGAGTTTAGATGGTCGTCAGCTATAACGATGGTATTACCAGATTGTGGATTTTTTTTAATCATATTTTTATTATAAATTTAGTATATTTTATACTAGATTTGATCATAACAAACAGAATGAATATTTTAATTACTACTGAGCATAAGTTTTTAATTTACTACTGAGCATAAGTTTTTAATACAGAATCTAAATTTTGATTTAATTCTTTAATATTTTTAACAAATATTATTTTAATATTATTTTGCTTTAAATATTGTGATATAGTTGTTCCGAAAATAGTAGATTTATTTACAAAATTACTTAACTCTAATTCATTTTCTTTACTACAAATGAAAATATTTACTTTTGAATGTAAAGCTGCAACAAATCTAGATTGTATATCATCACAACCTGAAACATAAACATTATCATTAGTTCCTGGTTTATTATTATCACGAAATCGTATTGCAGGATTAGTATTAATTAATTTTTTCTGTAAAATATCACTTTTATAGAATAAATTTGAATCAGAAACTGGTTGCATTGAACCAACAGCGCAAATATTGATATCTTGATTTTTAAAGTTTGTTAATGTAGTAATGTTCTCAATTAAATACTGATTTAAGTCACCATATTTAGCGTTACTAGTATTAAAGTTAACTAGTGCATAAGTTTTAAAATTGTTTTTATTGCTAGTATTATCAACATTAGCATGACTGATCAAATCTAAATTATGATCTTCATGAGGTTTTAGCATTTCAAAACTTTTAGTTTTTGCACTATACAAATACAAACTTGAACTACTAGTTTTATCAAAATTTGGATCAAAATTACCCAAGTAGTAGTACGGTATAACATGTATTATTTGAGATGAACTTGTATCATAAAGTTTATCATTAATTTCTGTTCCTATATTAGTAATGATTAATCCTTGATGTTGACCTCTAACATCATTGGTGAACATTGTTTTACTAGGCAAAAAAAGATCATTGGAATTACTTTTTAAATTACTGGAAAAAACCAATGTATTATTCAATTGTGATTCTGGTGAAACATATTCTTTTACATTAATTGTTATTGTTTTTTTAGTATTTATAAGACCATTTTTAGTGGTAATTAATGTATTACCAGAGTTTTCATTTTTATCTTGATGTGGATATGTATATTATGGACATAGACATAGTTAACTTTATGTTAATTATTGATAAGTATAATTGTTTAACAAAAATATTATAATTTTAACATAATAAATTGTTAATAAATATAGTAGATCACTCATATTTAATTACATCTGTTGAAAAAAATCATATACAATATGCAAAAATTATATTTAATTCTTTGCATATATATATGCATTTATTTTTTGTAATACACTCTATTAAACATATTTTTATTATGAATGATGTAAAGGATAAGATTATTTTTGCTTGCAAATTAATCAATATGAATCTAAATAAAGAAGAATTTTTATATATATATGAATCTTTAATACAATGTACAGAGAATATGAATAATATTTTTAATGATTTTATTATAAACTATCCAATACATAAAAATAAGAAAGTGTATTATTCAATTATTGAAATGACAAATATAAGTAATTGTCATATAAATTTTGAAAATTTTTCAAATACTAATGATTTTACTGTTGCATCAATCAGTAAAAATCTAATTAAAATACTAAAATAATCACGATGATTATTAATAAAAAAGATAACATTAATGAATTATACGAAAGTATAAAATCTAAATCAATAAATCATAAAATTTATATTGATTTAAACACTAATTTACAACAGGACTTTCAAGCATCTTTTGGTCCATTACGCGGAATAACTTATGATCTAAAAGCAAACTTCATGACTAAAGATTTTATTAGTGATGCAGCATCATATGTATTAAGAAACTTCACTGCAATTTATAATTGCAAAGTATATGATATAATGAAATCTTTGGGTGCACTATTTGTTGGTAAAACAAATTGTGATGAATTTGCAGCAGGATCATTGGGAGTTAATTCTATTTATGGTCCTGTTTTTTATGAAAACTGCTATACTGGAGGTTCATCCAGTGGTGCAGGATACACTTCTAAAATGTTTGTAGACATAGCATTTGGTACAGATACTGGAGGTTCATGTAGACTACCGGCATTGTTCACTAGAGTATATTCATACAAACCATCTTTTGGTGGTATTAGTAGATACGGAATTATTGAATATAGTAAATCTTTAGACTGTGTTGGATGTTTATTTAAAAATCCATTTATTATGTCTAAAGTATTTAACTATATTGTTCAGTACGATCATAATGATAGTATGTCTAGTGATAGTATCAGTAAAATACCTAAAGAGTTAAATTTAAAAATTTTTTATATGGATAAGTTTAATGAAGAAGAATTAAAAATATTGAAATCATTACAATTAGAATATAAATATAAAGTCTCTGATATTGTTTTTGATACAAATGCTATTACTAGTATATATGGTATGATATCTTGTATGAATATATTTTCAGAATGCTATAAATTTGATACTTTAAGAAGTGAAAACAATGCATATCATAAATATGATGATTTACAAAAAAATAATTCTGAAAAAACTAAATTTGGTAAACATCTACAAACTAAATTTCTATATGGTGCTATGCTATTGAGTGATAAGGAATATAGAAATAAATATGTTAGTCATATTGATAGAATTAAAAGTGAAATTATTACTACTGTTGAACAACTTGCTAAAAATAATGTTTTAATTTTTCCATCCATGTTTCCAAATCTAAAAGATACTGAAGCAATTTTGCAAATTGCTAATTTATCTGGATTACCAAGTATTACTATCCCAGTTAGTGATAATGTTGTTTATCAAAATAATTCTCCATTAAAATATAGTGGAATTATTTTAATTGGCGCACATGGTACAGATATTACATTATTAAATATTGCTCAAAATTATTATACAAAAAACCTAAAATATTATGAATAAAGATTTAAATAAAAAGTTTATATATGGATTAGAAATTCATGTACAATTAAACACCAAAAGAAAATTATTTTCTTCATCACTAAATGACGCATATTCTATTGAAAATCAAAATGTTAGTTTATTTGATTTAGGTGTTGCTGGTGTGTTTCCAAGACTAAATGCTGAATCTATTATTTTAGCAATGAAAGCATGTGCTATATTTAATTCTACTATAGCAACAAATATTACATTTGATAGAAAACATTATAGATATCTAGATTTGCCACATAGTTATCAAACTACACAGTTTGATAATCCAATTGGACGAGGAGGAGAATACTATATTAATAAAGTAAAAAGTATTACATTAGATAATATTCATTTAGAAACTGATGCGGCAAAATTAAAAGAATATGATGATAAAATAGTTATTGATTATAATCGTTGTTCTGTATCATTAATAGAAATAGTAACTAATCCAGATTTTAGACAAATTGAAGAAATTGAATTATTTATAAATCTATTAGTACAGGATTTACAAATAAATAATATCAGTGAAGCAAAATTTGAAATGTCTCAAATTAGAGTAGATGTAAATTTAAGTATGATAGATGATAATGAAAAATCTATTACTCCAAGATTAGAACTTAAAAATTTGAATTCTATACGTAATATACGAAAAGCTGTTTTATTAGCTCAACAACTATTACAAACAAAATTAGAACACGATTATACTGTACACTATAACGATATAAGCAATACTATTAAACTTGCTCGTAAAAAGGAAAAATACAATGAATATATGTATTTCCATGATTCAGCAATACCGGCAACTAGTACAAAAATATTTGGTAATTATTCTAGTATCAAAAGTAATACTATATATACAATTCAAACCATAGAACATATATGCAATTTATGCAGTAATAAATTGAATAGTGGTGAAATCAATTTAATGATCAGTAATATTAATATTAGAACATGTGTAAAAGCATATATTGATGCATATCCTGACATTGATTACGTTAAACCAATACAGTATATTATGGAATTAAAAACAGTTTTAATTGATATAGAATATAAACACTTTTATGTAATTACTTTTTTAATTCATCAAGTCTATACTGGAAAAATATTAAAATTTAATATTTTGATTATCATTGAACATATTATTCAATCAAACATGTATGACTTAAATGATATCAAACAATACATACAAGATAAAAACATGTATACTAGTGATATATCTTGTAATCGTGATGATATAATAGAAATACTAAATAGTGTTGATGCTAGCATTATAAATAGATTAAAGAATAAAAAAGTATTTAATTATGCATTAGGAATTGTCTTAAAAAAATATATTGGAATAAAGCCCAATGTAATTATTGATATATTAAATTCATTAAATATGTATTAAATTGCGTTTTTGTGCTTCATTCAATAATAATTGTATATATCTATCTAATAAAATTATAACATCTCTATTGAAATCTTTTAATTTTACTGCACTAGTAATTTCATATAGCATTACAAATCTTATCATTAAATTTGTTAACAAATCATAAGAAAGTTTAAGTTTTGGATCATCTGGCATTTCCTTTTTTTCAACACTAAATTCTTCTACATACTCTCTACTATCATCATATAAATCTAGATCAACATTATCTAATAATAAATTACAAAAATCTTTACTATTTAGTATCTGCATTGTTTCGAACAATGCTTTATATTTTATTTTTTCCTTTTTAATTTCATCAGCATCATATGTATCAGGTATTAAGAAAGTTTGTATTATAACATTCAGAGTATTTTTATCCAATATGTTTACTTTCTTAGCTATATTGAATAAATAATTATCCAAAAACATTAAACAGTCTATTTTATCAGTAGTTAAGGATTTATTTATATCGTCAATGATAAGTTTTTTATATTGTCTGCTCAACACAATATCAGGTATGTTGTCAAAATTATTTTTCAAATTTTCTAGCATACATATAAACATTATTAAAAAATTATCTTTAGTTACTGCCGTCTTTGCGACTAGTTTTTCTAAACTATTCATGCAATTTAATATTATTTTTTTAGGTTGAGTTGAAAACAATAAAGCGTTCATGCATGGTCGCAGATCACTACTGTCATCATTATCATCCTTTAAATCATCAAGCGCTTGTCGTGTTTTAAATATTCTTATCAGTCTTAATAATGAAATATCATAATTACGATGTTGATTATAAGAATCAATATATATTTCTCCAAAATCTATATTACCTTTATAATAGTAGGTTATACTAATAAATATACTTGTGAAAATAATTATTAAACTTACTATATATTCTTTTTTTATAAATAAAAAAGTAGTGGCGTGTTTTTTTCTTAATAATCTATCACGCATAACGTCTGTTAATACATTGACCTCTCTATTTTTATTGTGATCAAATCTATGATTTTTTTGTTCATTTAAAAAAATTTGATCTAAAAACTTGTTCTCTCCCATTTTATTTATGTATAATGATGTTTTTTAAAAATTATACAAGTTAAAATTAACAATAAAAATCAAACAAATGTATTTTACTTTTTATACAAAAATTAATCAATTATTACAACAAGTATCTCAACATAATACCAAATACACAATAAAACTTTATACTAGTATGGTTTTTCATGATATCTTGAACAAACAATATATAGCTTTTAATCATATAATATATCAACATGAACAGAATTATCATTTTGATAATCTAAACAATGGTAAATGCATTTTATATAATGTTAAATTTATTGCAAATAATGATATTAGTGATGATATACCTAAAGATTCATGTTTATTATATCAGAACCAAAATTACGAAATAGATATGTTGTCAGATTTTTGTGAATGTTGTATTCCAGAATTTTTAACATTTCCAACTAAAATTGGAAATACTAACTTATTGATCTTAAGATAACTAATTTTAAATATCGTAATTTATGTTTTTTAAGTTTATTTTCTCTATAGTGACATAATTTTTTAAATAAACTTAAATTATATGTATAATAACGATGTCTCACCTGATAAATTAATGTATCAGGTGATTGAAGAAGCAAATATATTAATGAATAATCTAGTGTCTAATGGAATAGCTATACCTAAAAATTATAATTATCCATATTTAGCTATGCTAATCATTGTAATGTCTACTGGAATAATGTTTTGTAAAGATGTAGCTATGTATTATTTTTATCGAATTAATGATAACTATGATGGATTAAGAAAATATGGTTTAATTTGTATGTGTAGTATTTTAGGTATCAATATTATTTTTTATGAGCAAAATGCAATATTTACATTTACTAAATTTATTACAGCCAAAACTTTAAGAATACCTAGTTTTATTTTAAATAAACATGAAGAATTTGTATCAAAAAAATTATTGAGCATGATAGAAGATGGAATGAATATTACACCTGATACATTAGCAAATATAGTTCTAGAAGCAGAGGAAAAGAAAGCGAAATGATAGTTATTTACTAGAACAATGTTTCGTGACTATTATCGTATTATAAAATTAAAAATATTATTATATTTTTACATTTTTCAACAATTAAATTATCAAACTAAAATTATGATTTATGTTTTTACTTTTGTTATTATAACTTTATCTTTGTTGGTAAATTATTTAAGAACAATATTAGAAAATAACAATACATATATTTTACATAGATTAAATAGTTATACTGAAATTTTTGATAAAAATAATATTAATGAAATAGGATTTTGGGGAGAAGATAAATTATCTAGCACTCTAAATTCTGTTGGTTATTACGAAAATATTAATTTTTTTCGTAATAAAACATTTTATATTGAAAATAAAATGTTCCGTCCTGATTGTGTTTTATACATTAGTGATGATACTTCATTAGTTATAGATGTTAAAACACCTTGGATATCCTATAGTAAATATCTGCAATCTAGTAAAATTGATCAAAGACAAAAACTTATAAAAGAACATGCAATAACAATAAAAAAACATATTAAAGATCTTGCTAGTAAAAGATATTATAGAATAAAGACATCTTTACCATTTATAATTGTTTTTATACCAATAGATAACATGTTTACTGACGCGTGTAAACAAAATTATGATCTTTTAAAATTTTGCAAAATAAACAATATTTTCGTCGCAACGCCTAGTACATTGTATACAATTATTTCTATAATATGCGCTCTAACTACAAACAGATCATTTTCAAAATTAGCTATACAAAATAGATATGATATTGAATTTATAACTAATAATATAAGTTGTATAATACATGATTTAGATTTATTGTCTCAAAGTTTATCAAAAAAATCAAAAGATATTTTAGAAATTAAGAAAAAATTACATGGTGATTTTTTATCTCGACTTAAACATTTAAAGAAAAACAATGTTTATACTGAAGATAATAGCTTAGTGCCAATATAATTCATCTAAATTCTTTTAGATCTTCATTATGTTTTTCAACATATTTTTTCATAGAATTCTCTTCAAAGTATAAAAATACATTACATCTGCTATATATCATTTGTAATAATATATGGTGCCTGTTTGTAGAATCCATATAGATGTCTGAATCAATTTTCAATGTTATTTCTTTGTAAGATTTGTTATAAAAATTAAATCTAACATTATCATGATCTTCTTGAACGGACACTATTCTAATTAAATCTTTATGATCTAATTTCACTAACTTTGAACTACATTTGCTAGCTAACATATAATCATGATATAATCCAGGTTGTAATACTGGATAATTAATCATTGATTTATTTTTTCCTAAATAAATCAATGGCAATGTTTTATATTCTGGAAAACATTTAAAATTTTGATACTTAATTTTTGTAGTAAACCATGCATTTTGATATATCGTCATCATTTCTCTTGCATCATTATCATTTTCTTGATTGCCTTGTAAACATTTTACATATGTGTCAAATATATCTTCTTTATTTGCGTAATTTACATGCATATGTTTAAAAATCAAAGACGATATGCTGTGTTTTTCTACATTGCTATAATATTCATTATATATGTTTACATATATATATGAATTAACATCAATACAGAAATAAAAGCTAATTATGACTAATATTAAATATAAATATAAACTAAACATAATTACTTTCAGAAATGTTAATTGCCTAATATATCTTGGTAAACTATATGAAATTGCTAACATACTTTTAAATTAATATGACTTTAAAAGTAACTGAATGATATGTATCATTTTCTTCATCAGTGTTTTATAAGTAAATTGATAGTATTAGTTTCATTATTATTCTTGCAGTATTAGACTACCATATACAAAAAATAATAATATTATCATTGAAGCACCAGCATGCATCAAATATTGAAATTCTTTGCTTTTTCTTTTGTTTAATACATTTGTATGTATCTTAGTTTGTATATGTATATACATAATGTAAATATTTTTAATAATATTACTACTATAGATAATTTATTTTTAATATTACATTGTGTTATTAATTTCAATGCGTTTTAGCTATTCCAGCATGACTTTTACCAGCATAATCTGAAAATATTCTATTCAATTTGTTCGTAATGTTTTTTAAGTTTTCATGTGACAAATCTCCTTTTGGGAAATATTTTGTCTTTATTTTAATTAAATTTCTATTTTGAAAAACTATTAAATTATCTGTAGTTTTAAGTAGATCTTGATAATTTATATATTTTAGTTCATTATTGTTACGTATTTTGAAATTAACATTAACCAAAATTGATTTAGTATTTTTAGTTGTTGAACTTTTAGAATTATTCCTAGTTTTTAATGATGTTGTCTTTGTTGGTGTTGCTGCTGTCGTAGCAGTATTCCTAGTTTTTAATGATGTTGTCTTTGTTGGTAATGTTGTCCTTGTTGGCATTGCCTTTGATCGTAATGTTGTCCTTGTTGGCATTGCCTTTGATCGTAATGTTGTCCTTGCTGGCATTGCCTTTGATCGTAATGTTGTCCTTGCTGGCATTGATGGTAATGTCGCCTTTGCTGGTATTGCCTTTGCTGGTGATTTTGCCCTTGCTGGTATTACCTTTGCTGGTGATTTTGCCCTTGCTGGTATTACCTTTGCTGGTAATGTTTCCTTTGCTGGTGATTTTGCCTTTGCTGTTGATTTTACCTTTGCTGTTGATTTTGCCTTTGCTGGTGCTGGAAAAGTCTTTATAGTTCTTGCTGATTCAGTTCTTACTGATTCAGTTGGTTTTGATACTGCTGGTTCTTTAGTATTGTTTTTAGCTTTTTGTTCTACTACTGGCGCTATGATATCGTTCTTAGTCTTAGTTACTAATTGTGATTCTATAGGTGTTTTTTTATCATCTTGAAGTGAAAATGATACAACATTACGTTTAGATGCCGGTTTTGCTTTTGTTCGTTTAGATGAAGATAAAATACTTGCATTTGCATTACTTGACGTAACTTTTTTATTTTCATTTAAAGTATTACTTGTTATATTAGCATCTAATAGAGTTTCTGATCTTACTAGTTCTTCATCTTTTTGAAATTCATTTTCACTTGCATTATTTTCTTTTATATGTAATTTTGCATGTTTATTTTGTAGTTCAGTATCCAATGATGTTGTTAGTGTACATTTACTTTTAACATTATTATCGGGTATAAATTTTGGATACTCTTCTATTGTAATAATACCTATATGTTCACATTGATGTTCGTTTTGTATCATTATGGTTTTTTTATTTATAATATTAGTTTAATACGTATTATGGAATAAATGAGTTGTTGATCATATTTACTTAAAAAAGATTATTTTAATTAATAATTATTAATTTTATATGATGTTTTATATAAAATTAGTATAATATATTAAATAAAAAAAATATTTGTAATACTTAATTAATTATGTATTGTAATATGCTCTTATCGTCTAACGGTTAGGACATCACTCTTTCAAGGTGAGAATGGGAGTTCAATTCCCCCTGAGAGCTATTTAATAAAAAATTCTATATATAATATATTTCCTATAACTAACAAAAATATATACTGACTATGTTTAGATTTTTAATTTTTGTTCTGCAGAAAAGATAATTGGAACATTTTTAACAGATTTCATACTTGTAAGTAAGCCATTAGTATAATTACTATAAGTAACTAATAAATCATTTTCTTTTACTGCTGACGAAGTATATATATCTCTTAATAATTCTGTTGCTACTACATTAATTTTCGCAATTGGTGATGTTGTATCAATACTAATAAAAACGCTTTGTATATCGTTACAATAGATATGTTTTGAAGATTCATGGATATTAGAATATAACTTCCTTATATACTTATCATATTGTATAGTCGATGGTTTTACATGTATATAAAGATTTCCAGCAAAATTTGGAATTAAAAGAAGATTTTTACTACTTAAATTATGCAGTATATATGCAGTATGATTATTTTTTGTAACTTTACTGGATGTGGCTTGTAAATATGTGTATTTAGTTGTATTTCCTTCATGATTATCTATTAATATAATCCATGGCGCTTTTGTGTGAACAATAGGACATACAACTGTATCAAGTCTAGCAAAAGTTGCCAGATCTGGATTATCAGAATTGCTTATTTGTTGAATAGTGCCACGAAAGTGCTTAGTAAAATAATTTGTATATTTTTCTTCGGATTTATTCAAATTTGTAAAAAAAGTCAATACAGATTTAACACAGCTTATAAGTTTTGAAGGCACTTCTCGTGTTCTAGCAATTAACAAAATCCACGCATTACGAATATTGACTGATATATTACTATATATGTAGTAAATATTTCCATCGAATAAAGCGCTTAGTTCAAAAGTTAAATAGTTATATAAACTTGTATTTGGTAATATTCTTGGGGAAGTATATCTTACATTATGAAATCCTGCAGTGTTATGCATAACTCCTATTAAACTTGTATCTAAAACTGCGCCATTATTTTCAATATTTAGCTTAACATGTCCATTTGTAATATGTATAACATCAATTTCTGATTCTACTCTTAAAGTTACTACGCTTAGCTTATCTTCGTTTACAACAATGTTAATCTCTAAAGAATTCTCACTATTGTCATTTCTAGTTAACGTATACATTGGCTCATAAATAAAATTAATATTTTTTTTCTCACCTATTACCTTTCTGCATTTTACAAAACTTATTTTTTGACTTTTCAACATAAATGTTTTTTGTATAGTTTTTTGAAAATGATATATGCCTATATTTTCGTATCTAATAAGTGATTTATCACTAAAATATTGCTTACTCTTACTATCTTTGTTGACCTTTATTGTAGGGTGTATAATCTTATATTTATCATGATGATATACACAATAAGAATCGGCAATTTCTTGAGATTGTTCATTAAATATGTTAATAAAATTACATTGTAATTCACTAATGAAATTAGCTTCACACATATTCTGATCTCCTGACTCATTATTCATAGAAAAATAAGTATCTTCTGTATAAAAAGCACTTTGTTGTTTGGCAGTTTTGACCTCAGCTGTTGTTCTTCCACATGAACAAAATAATATCATTTGATCTGGATCTACTTGTTCTATATCTTCAAATTGTTCTTTTCTAGTAGATAATAATACATGTGAAACATTTGCTCTTTCACTAATCAAAGAACTAGACGTTATTGTCATTATAAAATTTTCTTTAATATAAACATATTTATGATGAGTATAATATCTGTAATTAAAATTGGTATAGAAATGTTATATCTTAAATGAGAAAAAAGCAAAATTATAAACATAGATATTATACTACATGATGCACCTAATAATACTATCAATAAAGACTTCATTATTAAGTAACCACTCACAATATATATTATAAAAAACGTTGTTTGAATTAGTAAATTCAATAGACAAGAATATAGAATAATTTCTTTAAATTCCAGTTCATCTTGCGCAGAAACCATTACGACTCCATCATTAACAGAAGATAATATATCAGAAATAACAATTATATTAGTATGAAAATGAAACATCACTGCAACACAGCTAATTAAGCATGTAGAAAATATTACACTTGCTAATATAAACATTGTATTAAGTAGTTTTTGTTTTTTTCGTATACAAAAAACATGATTGATGATTTCAGATTTTCCTTGTACTAAATAGTAATCATCTAAAACATCATCAACATCTAGTGCAGAAATTGCTTGATCTTCTGTATTCACAACCACAAAGTGATTATAATAAACTAGTTGATCTTCATCATTAATGGTATTTTTTATTTCGCTACTTTTTAATGTTTTATTGAAAATTATGCGTGGTATTATACTAATACCGAAGTTTTTATCATGTATTATTTTAATAATATCTTGTAAATACAATATACCTTTGTATTTTCCCTGTTCATCTTGCAACACTATGAAATCTTTTAGAAAAAAATCTAATAAATGATTATGATGTCTAATTTTTAATGCCATACTAGATGGGCATAAATCAGATATATTGAATATGGCAACTGGCTCAAGTCTAATAGCAATACTGTATTTATTTTCATAATTACGTATAATTGATTTTATTTCATTAGAAGATTTTAATATTCTTCGTCTAGCATATATTGGTAATCTATAATAAATAAGTAGTACATGTTTATGGTTTGTATTACGTAAAAATATAGATTCTATTTTATAAAAGTGTAAGTTACTAATTAAGTTTAATAATTGGAAAGAATCCAACGTTAATAATTTTGAAAGTTCAATAGTTTCGTCATTAACATCTAACATAAATTGGAATTGTTGTTTAATAAAATAGTAAATTAAATTTTATTAATAAAATTTAATTATAACAATTAATCTTCATCTTTTTCTTCTTCACCTTCTGAAAACATGCTGGTAAAGTCTAGTTCAATATTTTCAGGTAAAGCAATATCTTGTTCTACATATGTTTTTTCTTGATTAGCAGTTAATGATATAAGTTTACTTAAGTATGTAATTTGTATATTACAAAGATCATACAATGTGATCTTACCATTAGATAACATTATTTCTGGATGCTGGTAATATGGTTTGAATTCAATGCTTAGAGTCAATAATAAATTTGAAATAGAGTCTATTTGTTGTAAATATATTGTTTCTTTTCCACTATTGTTTGGAGTCATATCAACATAATGTTGGCTAGCATCTATAATTATATTTATTGTGTCTATTATACAATAAATTAATAAATGTTTTAATCGAATAGTTAAATTTAAGTTTTCTAATTGATTTGCAAAAATTTTATTATCTTTCTGATTAATATTATCAATTATAATATCTATAGTTTGTTGTTTACATAATAATCTTGTAATTAATTTTGAATATTCTGCTAATAAATTACCATAATGTGCTTTAGTAAAGTCATAAATCATAGCTTTTTTATTGCTCATAATATATATGTTGTTCCAGTGTATATGCCCTATACAGTATCCATTTAATATTGTTAACTTATCTTTTTCTGTATAAATTTGTAAAGCATCATTCAACATAGCTATTAATTTATTTGATAATGCTGTATTGCTATTGAAAAATGCATTACCATTAATTCTATTTATTATATTTTTTATCAGTTCAATAACACTCATGTCTGTTGTGTCATAAATATCAATATTACATGTTAATTGATTAGATATATCACGACAAGAATAATAAAATTTTTCCATAAAAACCATAATTTGCTTAATATTATTAGTAATATTTAGCGATGCAGATTTAATCTGTTGCAAATTAATTATAACAGCACCTATAAATGCCAAACATAATGGATATCCTTTTTTGGATAATTCAGTCAAAATAGCATTATTACGATGGAATCCTCTGCTATGCTCTAAATCATATAATGTTGTCAATATAGTGTATCCATTAATATCTAACATAAATGTTTCAAAGTAATCATCTTCATTCATTTCTTTGACATTTTCAGATACATTTAAATTATATATATCTATAAAATTATCTCTTTTATATGATATAATTGTTTGATAAATATCATGTATGATATCATCACTACCGATATTTAAACTCATCAATATTTCTTTTAATTGAGTTGGAGAAAGAAAATAAAATGATAGTCTACCTGCTAGAATATATTCTATATTTATTATAGTTGTGTAACTAGAAATTACTTCTTGTAAATCTACGTTAACACTAAGAATTGCTTTATTGTGTTTAATCATAAAAAAATAATAATTTTTTTATAATTAATAAAATACTAATTGCATATTTTCAAAATAATTTATTTCCACAAAAAATATATATCATAATCAAAAACTATAATTGTTAATAATTATACTATTATTAAATAAGTTATATGATAACAATATGTCTATAAATAATAGAGGAGTTGTATTATCAGTATTGCAAAATCCTGGTATTTTAGTTGATACAACTTTAGAAGAAAAAAATCATGCTTACTTTAAAGCAATAAATGTAAGTAGCAAACATGATGGAGAAATAGAAAAAATGAATATTAATGATCATGATGAACTAAAAGCATGTGATTTTTTAAGACAGCTGAATGATCATATTAAAAAAGATACGACAGAACCATTACAACAAGATAGGCTTAACATGTTTGCATCTTGTTTATTTGGTAATCCTATTAGTGGTGATTTAGATTTCTTATGTGACGATTTATCAGATGCAGAATTTAGTAGTGCAAGTGTTACATGCATGCATATTCCTTACAGTAAAATTCAAGAAGGTAAAGTTGCAAGTTATGTAAACATTGTAAATTTAATAGAACAAACTAAAGAAAAAGATGAAAAAGAAAATAAAAAACATTTGCCATCTTCATTGTTAACATCATTAAACAAAACTGCAAATAGTAAAGAGGAAGTAAGCATAAATGCTTTACAAATATCTCAGGATACAAATAAAAAAAAATATGATATTAAGCAAAGTAGCGGAGGTATGGTTCGTTCAAAAGTTCCATACTCATTTACAAGAAAATTTAAACATGACCATAAGTTTTATGTAAGAATAGTATCTCCTGAATTATTTGATAATGATCTTACGTTTTTATATTATCGGGATGAACAATTATGTATTGGTAAAACTCAACTATCAATTAAAAATATAGCTGCATCACAGTCATTATCTATGGATAATGCATCAGTTGTATTAAAATGGCCTATTATAACTAGAAATTTACTACATACAAGATCTGTAGAATACATGTATTCAGATATTTTGTCCATAGAATCGCTAAATACAAAAACAATAATATTTAATAATAGTACACATGCACATGTTCATATATTATTAAATGGATTTTGTTTTATAATGCTATTCGATATACAGAATAGAAATAATCAATACATTTTACCAGTATATAAAGTTATTGCAGGATTAGAAATACTAGTTCATTATTTTACTGTTGCTGCTCTACACAACATAGCAAATCATATGAATTGTGATATATATGGTTCACACATCCTAGTATATCTTTCTGCATTATCTCATGAACAAAAAGAGCAAATAAAACAAAATAAATTTATAAGATATCTAAATTCTTTACAAAAAGCTGATGCAGATAGATTAGCAAAAAGATCTACAGAGATTATTACATCTGCGTTTTCTTGTTTACAAAGTGAAAAAACATTAAATCATATAATGTATTTGTTTTTATCTCATGAATTATTATCTCCAACTATTACAGAACATATTAAACTTTTCATTAAAACTATCAATGAAGACAAAGACACCAAAAATAAATTTAAATCTACATTGAATCAAATATTAAAGTTTTTTACTAAAAAACTTATCTTTGATCACAACTAATTTTAAACTTTATTTGAATAATCTCATTACTTATGGTGCAATTTTAATATTATTTTATTAAAAAATTTATAATGATCTCTTTTAATAACTCACAATACAGAAATCTAATAATTTTTGTAGAATCTCCAAATAAAACAAAATTATTTAGTCAAGTATTTAATAAATTGTTTCCCAAAAATACTACATATGTATTCGCCACAAAAGGACACATTACTAGCATCAAAATACAAAAAATTACTGATTATAAACAACAATTCCAAATTGTATATAAATTACATGCTAGTACATTATTGAATAAAATTAAAAATATTAATTATTGTCCTGAACAAGATTTGTTAATATTAGCTACAGATCCAGATAGAGAAGGTGAAGCAATAGGATGGCATTTATTAAAATATTTAGAAAAAAAACATAATATAAATAATTTGAAATATATACGTATAAGATGCAACTCATTGACATATAACAATATAGTATCGAATATAAAAAACTTAGAAAATAATGGTGAAATAAATAAAAAGCTAATTGATGTATATTTTGCAAGAATATTTATTGATATTCTTATTGGGATTAATGGAAGCAATTTATTATGGGAAAAACTACAAGGATGTAAATCTATAGGAAGAGTACAAAGTGTAGTAACTTATATGCTATTTGAACGAGAAAGAATGATACAGGATTTTATACCAGAGAAGTTCATTAAACTAAATGTAGGATTAAATGATTATGAAAAAATCAAAATAGATAGAGTTGTTTATAAAGATACAATACAAGCAAAATTAACTGAGTCTGAAAAAGATGAAATAGTTCAAAACTACAATGACAAATTATTCAAAGTATTAGAGACTAAAAAAACAATATACAATAAAATAGAGGTTAGACCTTTAGATATTGCAAGTTTGTCATCTATATCTAATTCTGAATTTGGCATGAGCATCAATGACGTATATAAAATTTGTCAACATTTATATGAAGGTATTGAAATTAATAACCAAAAAATAGGATTAATAACATATATGAGAACAGACTCAAGATTAGTTTCTAAAGATTTTATACCACATATACATCAATACATCACAGATAAATTTGGAGAAAAATACATTAATAACAATATTAAAGAATCAAAAAAGAACAACTTTTCACAAGAATCGCATGAAGCTATCAGAATTACAGATTTAACATTAGATATTGTAAATATAATTCAAAATTTAAACATCAAAGAACGAAAAATTGCAATCAAAATCTTTTTCCATACTATAGCTTCGTTTATGACTACTCCCTTGTATCAAAAAATACAATATAAACTAGTTAATAATGATGTAACAATATATATTTCATCATATACATTAGTGGATAAAGGTTATTATTTAATATTCGATTTATTACAAGAAAAAACTCCAGAATTACAAAACATACAATTAAATCAAAATGATGAATTAAGAGTCAAATTTTGGAAAACAGATGAAATAACAAAAAATCATGATAGATATTCTGAAGGAAGTTTAATATCAGAAATGAAAAAACTAGGAATAGGAAGACCGTCTACATATAGTTATATTACCAATGTTATTAAAAATAGATCTTATAGTGTGATTAATGATAGAAAATATTATTTAATTTCATCTGGATTTATTTTATCTTGGTTTATTGATATGTTTTTGAAAGATATTATTAATTATGAATTTACAGCTAAGATGGAAAAAATGTTAGATGATATTGTTCAAGAAAAGCAAACAAAAGATGAAGTTATCTCAAAATTTTTTGATATTATAAATAGTAAATTTAATGAATTAGAAGTTAAATTTACTAGAGAACAAATATTAAATCATATACAAGATAAATTGTATTCAGTATATGGAAAGAAATGCATATGTAATGCAGAATATAATTTGAAATTTATACATTCAAAAGCGAAAATCATTTGTAAAGATGCTAAAATACATAATTTGAACACATTTGGATATAAAAATAATAATTTTTTAAGCAACTTTTTTGATTCTGGAGTAAAAGTATTTAAACCATATAAAAAGAAAAAAACATAACAATACATTTGTTTCAACTAATGTATTATAAATCAAAACATAGATATTATACATAATATTATTTAATAAAATTTCATGAATATTTATGTTATTCCTATGTTTCCATATCCATCTGGATATTGCCATGTCGGACATGCAAGAAATTATATTTTTTCAGATATATTAGCAAGGTATATATCTATAATACAGAAGAAAAAAGTATATCATGCATTTGGAGTAGATGCATTTGGGCTTCCAGCTGAAAATGCCTCAAAGATATCAAACGTTTCAGCAAAAACATGGACAAACAACAACATTAAACACATACAAGATACTTTAAATAAGCTAAATATTAAGTACGATAATAATATTTGGACCAATACTATTAGTACAGAATTTATTAGATTAAATCAATTTATATTTCAGATTTTACTGGAGAACAAGTTTATTTATAGTAAATACTCTTATCAAAATTGGGATCCTGTGGATAAAACTATATTATCTAATGAACAAGTTATTAATGGAAAAGGATGGAGATCAGGAGCTGATGTAGAACAAATTATTATAAAATCTTGGTTTATAAATATTAGTTCTTTATCATTATTTCTTAAAGAAGAATTAAAGACAATCGAATTCTGGCCAACACAAGTTAAAAAAGTTCAAAATAATTGGATCAATAAAGTAAATGGGTATATAGTTGAATTTCCAATTGTTAATAGCAAAGATTTAATTAAATGCTTTACTAAGGATCCAAATTATATTAGTGCTGGTAAATTTATTGCAATATCCTATAGTCATCCAATAGCAGTAGAACATATTTTAAAATACAAAATAATAATTAAAAAACACGAAATAGATGACTTATGCATCAAAACAGATATACAAGTCAAAAATGTATATAATAATAATATTCTAAATGTTTATATTGCTGGATATGCTGTACCTAATTTTGCTACTGATGCTCTATATGGCGCACCAGATTATGATGAACGAGATGCTAAATTTGCTGATTTAGGAAATATAAAACACGAATATGCTCCAGATAAACAATTGCATTATAATCAAGACATATTAGATAAATTATATTTAGATGGAACTGTCTATAAATTTTCATGTTTTGGATTAAGAGATTGGTGTATTTCTAGACAAAGAGTATGGGGTTGTCCTATTCCTATTTTGTATTGTGATAAATGTGGTCCTCAATGTATAATTGATGATTCGTTAAATAAAAAAAGATTAGATTTTAAACACTATCAAGATTTAAAAGATAGTTGCTTAAGTACAAAATGTAATATTTGTGGTTCTTTATCTAGAATAGAATCTGAGACATTGGATACTTTTTTTGATTCTTCTTGGTATTATCTAAACTATCTTAACAATGAAGCTATTCCATATATTACTAATATGTATGAAGCTAAACAATATTTAATAAAACAACTAAAAAAATTACCAATTGATTATTACATTGGAGGTATTGAACATGCTAATCTACATTTGTTGTATACAAGAGCAATGATAATTTTACTAACTAAATGTTTGAGTGTACAATATGTTCCAAGTATTAAAAATTTAATTAATCAAGGATCTATACTATATACTGCATATTTAGATAAAAATGGAAAATATATAGATATAAAGCAAAATACAAATGAACATTATGAGAGCAAGATTGAAAAAATGAGTAAATCAAAATACAATACTGTAACAATAGATGATGTATTAAATAAATTTAGTATTGATGTATTACGATTATCTATAATGTCTAATGTACCAATAGACATTGGTTACATTTGGGACAACACATTATTATATAAAAAAGAAAAATTCATATCACAACTAAACAGATTAATATTGGAATTTAAATTTATTAGTAATAATAATATTACACTTAGTAATAATCATTTTACTATTAAAAATAGTAAAACTATGTCATTATTGTGGAATAAATATACTAAAAATATGTATGAATACAAGATACATAATGCAATAGCTATAATACATACACTGTATAACGAAATTAAGAATGAAAAAGACACATTAATTATTCATGATAAAATATTTAGTTTAATTCTAATGCTATATCCTATTATTCCAAGATTTGTTGAACTTCATATAAATAGCGAAATACAAATTGATAAAATAACATATAGCTTCTATGAATCGTAAATTTTTTTATAATAAATATTCACATTCATTAGTTTGTTTTATTATAATGAACTTGTATAAAACAAGAATTGTAAAATACACCACTTTAGAATTAATGCATAATCCAATATTTTTTAATATTACAAATAATAACATTATTGATATTGCTGATGCTAGTATGTATAATGATAAAGTACAACAAATATGTGAACACAACACTTGTCTTATACAACATGATTACAATACAAGTTTAAGAAATCTAATATCGCAAGATAAATTTTACAATATAAATATTATACAAGATTATCTATCCATATATTTTGATATATTCAATGATATTGGAATTAAAAATGTTAGCTTAAATTTCTATCAAATTTTAAATTGTCGATCTACTAAAAATAGCATCAATTTAATTAGATTTTGGATTAAATATGGAAATACAGATAAAACAATAGATACTTTTATTATGTTAAAAAATAGTCATAATTTAGAAAAATATAAAAGTGTCATTACTGAATTTTAAATTATCATTGGATAAACAAAACATTATAAAGTAATGAGTAAATTGATATTGATTAATGAAAATATATTGGGACCCATAATATGCTTTTCGAGCTACTCTATATTGTTTGGTTACAACAGTATTGAGGACATATACAATCAATACAGATACTACAAATATTGTTTTTTCTCTATTACTGATATTAATTTATTTTCAGGTTTTCAGAAAGCTAAAGATATAAGCAATAAACTAAATACAATTTTTGGAATTACAATTAAAATTAAATATTTGCATTATGAAGGATATATGCATATTGTTTTTTACTGTCAACAAGGATATTATAATTTTCTTCAAATATATAATCGACAAATTCGCATTAAAGTAAAGCAAAATAATTTTGATGAAAATATTGTATTTAATATTGACGATTTTAAGCATATACAAGATAATGTTGGATTTTATGTTCTTATTGGTGGAACGAAATCAATCGTTAATGCAATTCTTATATCAAGCGAATATCATAGTGATAATGATATTTTTTTAAATTTTAAAAAATATATAAATGTTATTTTTAAAAATAACATTTATTGGATAGTAAATGATTTAATTGACGACGAAATATTTTTAATGAATATTGTTCTTAAAGTTGTACCAAAAGATAGAATAATATATAATTATCCAATTTTACATCTTGATGATACGTATTACAAACAGTATGCTGCATCTCCACATGTAAATATTATTGCTGTTTCACGGCATTCAAAAACAACAGATGTTATTTTAGAAGATTCTCAGTATTTTAATAATATTTATTGTTTAATTCCACAAAAGAAATTTTTGCAAAAATGCATTGATGCTAATTTATTTTTTTCAACATACAAATTTATTCAAAAATTACTTAATTACAGATTTGTATTAGATTTAAATGAACATCAAAAATCTTATATTGTTGAAAATGCTAGAGAAAAAATATTAAATTATACAATATCTCGTTTAGTTAATATGTTGTTACAAAAATTTCAATATGATATGAGTATTGAACAAAAAATTAACATTGGAACAATATATTATAGAAGATTTTTACTAGAAATTAAAGCATATGATAAAATTACGCTTACAGATATATACTCAATGTTATATGTTATTCATAAAATTGCTATATGGTGTAAAGATGTAAAAAACAACATTGCTCTTGGACCAGGTAGAGGTTCTTGTGTTGGTAGTTTAATTGTATATTTATTACATATAACAAATTTAGATCCACTGGAACATGGTTTATTATTTGAACGTTTTATTAATTTGGAAAGATTAAGCATGCCTGATATTGACATAGATATATGCAAAGAACATCGTAATGATGTATTGAAACAAATAGGCATAATGTTTAAAGATGAAAACAATGAGCAAAATGTCATACAAATAATTATTTTCTTAAAATTCATATTCAAAATGATGATTAAAGACTTATTAAGAGTTAGTAATAGTAATTTAAAATTCATGGAAATTAATAAAATTTTAAAAATACATGATAACAAAATAGCTCTACAAGAATTTTTACACGAAGTAGAATGCCTATATACATCATTAATTAAATTATTACAATATACAAATTTACAAAACGACATTATTAGAGAAGTTTTTTTATATGGAATTTCATATAGGTTATATAAATTAGTTAATCCGTATTTAATTTATAAAACTCATATTTTACAATTATTAAATATTAATGATGAAGCTAAATTGTTTGATGTTGCAAGATTTATAAATAATAAGTTTTATGAATTAACACAAATAATGAAAAATGTTGATACATATTCAAACTGTATCAAAACTACAGGAATACATGCTGCTGGAATATTAGTTGGAAACAAAAATTTCCTATCATTTATACCTTTATATTTTGGTTCTAATGCTACAAATGATGCTGTATTATGTACACACTATGATATTGAGATGTTAACAGATATTAATGCTGTTAAATTTGATATTTTAGGACTAGGTAATTTAACTATTATATCTAGTTTAACTAAAATATTGGGCATCAAATTTAATGAAGAAAATATATTCAATATAATGCTAACTAAAAACGATATATCTAGTAGAGTCTATTCTATGGTAAAATATGGAGCTGTAAAGAATATTTTTCAAATTGATAAGTTTCATCTAATTTCATTATGTAATAGGATGAAATTGGAAAAATTTAGTGATATTGTTGCATTAAACGCTCTTAATCGTCCAGGTACTAACCAATTAGCTTATAGCTACATATCTAATAAAAATAAAAATTCCATTTTCATAGAAAACAATGTAGGAACACACGTATATAAATATACTAAAGAGAGTTTTGGAGTAATAATATATCAAGAACAAATTATACAAATAGCTCAAAGTATGGCTAACTATACTGCTTCTCAAGCTGATGTATTTAGAGCAATTATTTCTAAGAAAAAAAAGAATTTACTAGAAATAGAAAAAGAAAAATTTATTACTAACTGTATAAATAATAATGTTGATATGAAAGATATAACTAAATTTTATAAAACTATGGAAGCATTTTCTGGATATGCATTTAATAAATCGCATTCAGCAGCATATTCAAAAATTACAATTACAACAATGTTTTTAAAATATGCATATTATATGCAATATAATTTACTATGCATTATGCATAAATATAAAAATGTGCAAAAAATTATTGAAATTATGGTAGAATGTACATTATTTACAAATATTTGGTATAAATTGTCTAACATATATGATTCAAAATATAATACATATAGCACAAATGATAATTCAAAATACGTGTCATTTGATGATATGCAATGTTGTAGTATGATTAGAGCAACTATACCATCATTTATCATTAAAGGTATTTCTATACAGGATTTACATATACTACATACTACTAATTACAAAGATATATTTAATGTTATATTCAATTCACAAGTTTCAAAATCAAAATTAGAAATATTAAATTTATTTAATTTTTTTGAACGTGTGCTTAATATAAATAAACTATATAAACAGATTGATAATTTAAAACAATTAACAAGTAATTTTAAAAATACTTTGTATGGATTTTCAAACATGAATATGAATGATAATGATTATACTGAATCTAACTTTAGCTTAATTTATCAAGATCAGCAATATATAAATCATGTAGGTTTTTCTTTGATTAGAGCTAATATAGCTTTTATTATTAAAAAAATATTTAATAATATTGCGTTCCAAAGTAATAAATTTTATACATACATTATTTACAAAATATATGAAAAGCAACACAGTATTATGAATTTATTTGATGCTAGAAAATATAACAGCATTATTTTAAGTAGAACTCATTATCATATTTTTGATGTAATATTAAAAACTACGAATAATAATAATATTATTAATATAACAGAACTATTTTTACAAAATAATAGTTTACTGTTTATAACGTCTAAGATTATTAATTTATCACACATGTTTAAAATACAATATACCTGTAATAATAAAGTTTATCTAATAAAAAATATATATGATATAAATTTAGAACGTTTATATAAGATATGTAATTATAGTAGTAATATTAAGATAGTGATAATTAAAAAAGAATCATTGTTGTTCTTGTTCTAAAATACTTTTAAAATAATACTAAAATCAACTATTACTTATAATGTACATGATAAGTTCTCCAGCATGTTCGCAAATCAGAACATACCTTAGTGCATCTCTAAATTTGCAAAACAAGATTAAAACTCTTTGGAACATTAATAATAAATACTTAGATAAAATAACTGCTGCAATGTATGATTTATTATTATCACCAAATACCAATGTAGCTATAAAAATAATAATAGTAGTATTTACAGTTTTGCTGGGAGTATATATATTCTTATTTGGAATTATATTTCTGAACAGTTTTTTAGCATTATCAAATAATCACTCCTTAATTCTTTGTAAAGAAGATACTGAACCACAAGGTATGATAAAAAAATTTATATATGATAAAGCTTTTAAGACAACATTCAGGGAAAAAGATGCTCATTATTATATTGATTCTAAACATAGCCATGCTATTATAAGGAAGAAACATATGATAGATCACAGTTTAATGTTATTTACTACGACTTTAAAAGTGGGATACAGTATATTCAGTATGATAATAAATTTATTTTAATTATCTTTTGTTTTTTTTCTAATATGTTTTTCTAAATAATTATTAATAAATTCTTTTCTAGGAGCTATAATACTGCCCATTAAAATATTTCTAATTTTCTTTGATTGTTCAAAATCTGCAATAGTTACTAATTTTAAAATTCTATTAGATTTATTAATAACTGTCTCATATATTTGATCTTTATTCATTTCTCCTAGTCCTTTAAATCTTTGTATCATAGTTTTAGCTTTAAAGTTTTGTATATAATCAAACATCAATTTAATCATGTTATTTTCATTTGTCATATTTTGCTGTAGAATGAAATGTTCATTGAAGTCAATACTACTTAATTTATCAATAATTTTTAATATAAATTTCTTAGTAAATGTTTTCTTCTGTAAATTAGTGTAATTTTCAATGATTAATTCATTTTTGTTATTTACAAATATTTCTATTGTAAGTGATATATGTTTGATGGATTCTATTAGCATATCTATTAAGCTTAATAACATTTCATATGATATAACTTTATGTAAAATAATAAAATCAATTAAATAAGCTATATAATTATCAAATTCTATATCCCACCCTTTATTGTAAATAACGTTTATCCAACCTTTTAGTGTTTCTCGTTGTTGAATTGTAATTTTCTTTTTAACTATAACAGATTGTATATTTGTTACTATGAATTCTATTAAATCTTCACTTGTGTTAAAATACTGATTGTGATTTAACATTTGTAATTTATATAATGGAGGTACTGCAACATATAACTTTTGTTCATTTATCAAATCTATAGCATATTTGTGAAATAACGTTAATACTAATGCTCGAATATGATCTCCATCTACATCTGCATCAGCTAGTATTATGATTCTACCATATCGTAAATTATCCAAATTTAAATTATTGTTTTGATCTATAAATCCTCCTATAGCTTTAATAATGCTAAATAATTTATCAGAACCTAATATTTGTCCAATATTTGCTTTTTCAACATTTAGTATTTTACCTCTAATTGACAATACTGCTTGAGTTTTTCTATCCATTACTGGTTTTACTATTCCGGCAGCACTTTCTCCTTCTGCAATAAACAATTCAGCTTCTGATCTATCCTTAGTATAACAATCAAATAATGCTCCATTTAATAACATAGCGCTTAATTGTGGAGTATTGTTTTTTTGATATTTACTGATTAAATATTTGCTGATTTTTTTAATAATTACTGATAAAACATCAGACTCATTATATAAGCTAGTTAAATATTTAGATAAAACATTAGTTATGTGTATTTTTATATTGCTAGAAATTAATTTTACCTTTTCTTGTGAACTAAAAGATGGAGATTGCATACTAAGATTAATGATAAAATGTATACCGTGCCTAATATCAGAATACTGTATATCTTTATTAGTAATATGGTGAAAGATTTTATTTATATTAAAAAAATCTAATATTCCATTTCTAATTCCTATTACATGTGATCCACCATCTGGTTGTACTATACAATTAGTGAATGCTATGTACTTTTCACCACTGATATCATCACACCAATTTATTACTACACTATATTTATATTGCTCATCAGAAAATTTACAAACTATATGCTTTTTTAGTATTGGATTTTTTATTGTATTATCCATTAATGCATAAATTCCATTTGGACAATGTATTTCCAAAGATTCTAGTTTAATATTGTCCAGATTTACACTTAATACTAATGTAGTATTTAATGCAGCAATATGTGTTAATCTAGTGTGCAACACGTCTATATTAAAACTATTACTTTTAAAAATTTTAATATCAGGTTTAAATGTTATATGTGTACCATTATCTTCATTATCGACATTATCTGTTGTTTTACTAGTTTTTAAAACTCCATATTCAAATTGCATTTCATGTTTTTTATCGTTTCTATAAATGTGCACGTTTAACCATTCTGATAATGAATTTACAGCAACTAATCCAACACCATGTAAACCTCCACTATGCTGATATACACTTGTTTTAAATTTACCACCAGAATGGTTTTTTAAAAATATAACCTCACATGCTAAAAATTTATCATTAAATTTATCAAAGGGAATTCCTCTACCATAATCTCTAATTGAAACTATATTGGTATCTATGAATTTAATTTTAATTTTGTTACCAAAATTCATAATATGTTCATCAATCGCGTTGTTTAAAACCTCATAAAATAAATGATTAGGCACATCTAATTCACCTATATACATACCTGGATTTTTTCTAATAGCTTCTACGTCATTTAAAACTAAAATATCATCACCAGTATAATCGTCATTTTTAGTATTTAACATTTATATATATTATATAATGGTTATATAATATAATTATTAATTAATTTAATTTGGAGAAATTACTAATGCACTGTTACCATTTTTTCGAGTAAAAAATGGTACAAAGTTAATTATGTCTGCATTGAAAATAATGCTTAGCATTCTTTCTAATCCAATAGCAAATCCTCCATGCATAATACAGCTATAATTATACATGTCTATAAAGTTTGTCAAAGCCTTATCTTTAATAAATTTAGCTATTTGTTCGCTGTTATTTTCACGTATTGAACCACCTGCAATCTCTTGTCCATCTAATATTAAATCATATTGATATGAATAAACTATATCATTAAGCATATATGTTTTAGAAAATGGATTATGTCTAAATGCTGGTTCATTATTTTCATCATATTCAAAAAAAGGATAGTCTGTCACTACAACAATACTATGATGCTGCTCATCATTATATTCTCTATTAAACAATAATGATAAATGCATTAATACTGCATTTTTGTTATTACTATTGTTTTGGATAAAACAATAGTTATTTTGTAAACAAAGTTCTGGAAATTGAGTTTTCATATCTGTATAAACATTATTTAAATTTTGAAATTTAATATAATCATCATGAAATTGTATATCGAATTTTTCCCATGTTCTCATATCTATTTGATCAGTACCATATAAATTGATAATTTCATCATACTTCATTATCTTTATACTATATGTAGATTTAGGTTTTAACATTATTAATGTTTTAGTTACAAGATCAATTAATAAGTCTAACATTTCAGTAACATTATCTACCTTCATTTCCATATCAACTTGTGTAAATTCTGTACACAATCTATTACTTCTACTTTCCTCATCTCTAAAACATGTTGAAATTTGATAATATTTTTCAATATCACTGCACATCAATATTTGTTTATATACTTGAGGACTTTGTGATAATGCATATAATTTATTTATATGATTTTTACTATTTACTGTATAATTACCAGCTCCATTATCAGTTAATGCTGTTAAAATTGGAGTGTTTATTTCTAAGAAATTTAAATTATCAAAATAATGTCTCATAAATTTAATTGTTTTTATTCTTATCATTAAATATTCAAATGAAATATTATCACGTAAATCTAAAAAACGATATCTTTCTCTATGTTCAATGCTGTTTTTAGTAGCATGTAAAATTGGAAATGGTAATTCTTTACATCTATTAGTAATAGTGTATTCTGAAATTATAATTTCATATTTACCTAATTTATCTTTTAAGTTGATATTGTTTGCATTTCTGCATTGTACAATTCCAGTAATCTTTATTGTGCTTTCAATAGATATATCGTCTTGTAGTTTTTGTTTTAATATACATTGCAGTAATATATGATTTCGTCTAATAATAATAAATATGCAGTTTTTTAAAACTCGTATATTTTGTACGTATCCATGCAAAACGATTATTTCACCTATATGATTAACTATATTTGTAAAGTTAGAAATTAATAACATAATTTTACTAAAATTTAATAATGAAAATTACTTTTGAATATAGAGATTTCACAAATCGACATTGTATACTATACAGATTACAGGAAAATCTTTTTATATTAAAAAAATACTTATTTATTACAAAGGAACATTGTTCTATAAATATTGAAAAATTAAAATTATTTTTACCAATATTACATATAGACAATATTAAAAGCATGTTGCTTTTTCAAGACGCTATAATCATTGAAAGATATGAAATTAAACAAGATTTATTATTGTTAGAAGATTTAATACATAGTTATGTATCATGGGTCAAACAACAATATGATATGTTAGATCTATTAGATTTAGAAGCTATTTTAGAAAGTAAGTTTAATGATAATGAAATAACATCATGGTTGCGATGTCAATTAACATCATTTATACATAATGAGTTTAATGATATTTTTAATCAGCATGGTGGATATTTTTGCATGAAAGACGTGTGCAATAAAACTAAACAAATTACAGTTTTAGTTTTAGGTAATTGCATAAAATGTAAATATCAAGTTGTAATTCGCAATAAAATTGAACAATTTGTATACAAATTAACAAATAATCATTTTCACATAACATATTTATAAGATTGTTATTATTAAATAATTGTTTTGTAACAATAATCGCAATATAGTAAATACTTTTTAAACAAAAAATTATTACAATGAAAGAATATACCCTATCTGGTACAGGTAATAGCACTGTAGATAGAAGCTTTAGTCAAAACAATGCAAATGATACTTTAGATGCAAATGTTAAATATAATGAAATACAACTAAGAAAACATAAAAGAGGAAAAACTGGAAAAACCGATCAAAACATCCCAGTTTCCATTCTGATACAATTAGGTAAAATATTTAATTCGGCAATAAGTGTAAATAACAAAGAACAAGCGTTGAGAAAAACAAATACTAGTGAAGATTATGAATTGTCAGATACAATGAAAAGTCAAAGTAAATTAATGACACACAATATTAAGCAAAAGCGTTCTATAAATGATACTTATGTAAATGCACATGTATTAGCAGATGACGAGACTGTTTTTGTGTCATTCGTTCAAAACAATGATCAAGATTCTGATATGTATTTAGTAAAATCAGGAATAGAAGCGAAATTAGTAGACACAGCAAAAGAATTTGGATTAAAAGCTATTAAATTCTCAATCAATAATGTATTCTCTAAAACTGAAAATATTGTTCTTGATAAGGATAAGGTTAATGAACTAATAAAAATGATTTCTAGTTATGATGTTTTCAGAAGTTTTGCTGAACCAATAATTGAAATTTTAAATACAAGTGGAATAGCTGTCGATAGATTAAAACCAATAAAAGATATGACTAGAGAAGAATATGCAGAATATATAAAAGATTTTCATGATAATGAATATTCTTCTAACGACATTAGAAAATTTTTCATAGATTACATGATTTTTAGTTATATGATGAACATTATGTCAGAGAAACTTGATAATAAAGCTGGAGCAATGAATTTAGCATCTATATTATTTAAATTAGAACATCGATTTTGGGCTGACATAAGACGCGAAAGTACATTGATGGTAAAAGATGGACCAAGTTATATTCAACGTTTAAGTGATGAAATAAAAGATGTGTGTATGAATAATCATGATATTAAAACTATTAAGATAATAGTTCAACAAGATTATGATGAACTAGCATATGAAGCTTTGAAAGTGTTGATTAAAGATCATCCAAATATGAAATTTATATTTTCAGCACATAACTGCAGTTTACATACGTTGAATAAAGTTGCTTTATTAGATAATGTTACTGTAATTAGTACTCATAATTTAGATAATTTAATTAATAGTCATGATTACAATACAACATTGACACATTCAGTAACTACGAGATTAATTCAAGATAGAATTGTTAGTCCTACTTTATATAGTACAATGTACGATACTATAATGGAATCAAAAAGTCAACAATCTATTTTAACAGAAGAAAATCATCTTGAACAAAACCTATTATTTGAACGTCCTGTAAGTAAAAAAAGCTCTAACTTAATTAATAATATTATGAAATTAGATGTTGATGTGGATGTTGTTATTGATAGTACTACTATAGGAAAAATGGCTACTGTTAAGGCTGATTTCGCTGAATTAGTAGAAAATGAAGTATTTACTATGAATAAATTAATAGATAGCAAAAAAGCGGTTGTATACAAAAAAAAGCATGAACATTTCGATTCAATTGCAGCAATGTTTTAATAAATATTTAGTTATATTAAATTAATTGTTTATACTGTTAGTATAAACAACACTTGCTAAATAAATTAGCACTAATATTTTTAAGTGTTAAGTCTTAATTATTTTTTTTCGTCGTCATCATCACCACTACCACTACTACCACTGGATAAAATAATAGATTGAAAATGTTGAAACGTTATATCAGTGTTTCTGGTACTTAAATAACATTTAGAATAATTACCTATAAATGCATCTTTTCTTTCTAAGTAAGCATTAATTGCTGAATTTAATGTATTTAAAACAGATATATGTTCTGCAGCAAGTACTGGACTTAATCCAGAAGCACATTTTTCTGCTGACTTAGTAAATTTAGAATAAGCATTTTCTAAATTACTAATAATGTCTGGTATAGTTGAAATTAATGAAATACCTTTAGCAGAATTTTTACTTAAACTGTATATACTCTTATGGAATTTATCATGTATTTCTTTTAAGTTGTTTTGATATTTATGTCTTGCTTTTAACACATCGATAAGTTTAATTAACATTTGAACTGTTGATGCAATTGATAAAAATAATCCAGCATAATGACAAGATTCTGATTCAAAATTAGATGTAGTAACTTGTTTTAACATTTCAGCATGTTGTGTTTTAACACCTTTAGTTGCTACGAAGTAACTATGTAATAAATCTCCAGCATAACAAAACATATTAATTACACTATCAGAAAATTGAACAATACTTACTTTTTTATCAAGAAATAATAATTTCAATACCTTAGCATCTGTAATGTTATTTTCAAAAATATCTGGTAAATAAATATTAATATCATAATTTAATCCTCTATGATAAATCATATCAACACTATCAAAATAATATTGTTGACTTAAACTTGGATTTGTATGACATTTATGCACCTGAGATAAGAACATGTATCGTTCATCACTATGAGCATGTCTTAATAATCCAGATATTGCTATAGATGATTCAGATTGAATACTTAGTAATTTCTCTTGTATTGAAGCTCTAAGTTTAATTAAATCATTTTTGGCATTACTTATATTTTCATCGTAATTTTCTTTAGTGTTTTTAATTTCATCAAATTGTTCAATTAACGTTTCGATATAAACTAAAAAGTGAGTAAGAACGATAATTGATTCTTGTCTAATATTATTTTTATGAATAAATATTGTAGCAGAAAATTCAGCTAATTCTTCCAATAAAATATAAATAGTTCTATTTCTCAATAATATATGTGTACCAAACCAAAAAGCTAATGTAGAAGTAGTTAAAAGTTGATTTAACATACGAACATAATTATTATGTGTTATGGCAGTTCCTTCTGAATTAATTGATGTATAAACGGGTAAGAATGCTTCTAACCTTACATATTTTACAACTTTATTATCCTCAATATTATCAATATTATAAATTTGTATTGGGTTAACTACTTTGGCTAATAATGTAAAGATTTTATCAGCCATATCTAAAGATACTCCACGAATAAAATTATTAATATTCCTAGTAAACTCATTTTTATATATTTGTTTAACTGTACTAAGTAAATTATCATGTCTAGATAGTTCTTCATTTACTAAATTGCAATCTAGCAACTCTTTAACTCTTATTACAGAGACATCTCTAAAATTAGTAATACGAATTTTTTTTAATTGGTCTAATCCAGGTAATTGATAAGGATGTAGATCCTTCAATCTAGTTTCACGTTGATCTTGCTGAACTTCTTTAACATCATTAGTGTTGTTTTTCATACTTTTAAATTATATTTTAAATATAATAATATATGTAATTGATTATAATAATGCATTTAATCACTATTGTAGCTTATATTCCAGTTAAATGATTATAATTTCTTATTATTGTCATTCAATAGAATAATTAATTATTTATAATAATATAAATATGCATAATGATGTAAAATTTTGTATTCTTTTTATTCAAAAAATGATTATAATAATAAAAAAGTATTAAGTTTTTTATTATTAACTTGATTTGATTGAGTGGCAGAGTGGTTTATGCGATAGCCTGCAAAGCTATTAACACTGGTTCGACTCCAGTCTTGGTCTTTTTTGATCCTTGCTAGTTCAATGGCAGAACGGTCGGCTGTTAACCGACTGGTTGCTGGTTCGAGTCCAGCGTAGGGAGCGTTTTAAATTCTTTTAACTTTTCATTCCAATAATATTCGATGTAAGCAGCTAATAATCTTTCAATAGGTAATGCTGATCCATTTAATGTGCAATATTTATCATCAAATTGCTTATCAATATTATTACTATCTCTACTAAGTTGATAAATATTACAACTACTACAACTAGAAATTTCAATATATTTCTCACTAACTGGAAAATAAAGTTCGATATCATATTGTATATATGTTGTATAAGCCATTTCTATACTACCAAGTTTATTAACTCTATATTGCATATTCAACTTATCCAAAATATTTGTAATATTATCCAACATATGTTTTAAACACTTGATTTCATATTTTTTTAAACAGATAGCAAATGTTTCTACTTTATGAAAAACCGATTGTCTAATTAATGGTTTATTAAAGCTACTGTGTTTAGCATTCTCGTCTCGATAACAATCACTTGAAGTAGTGAAGTACTTATAACCTATATTATTGATTTCATTAATTAGTGTTGCAAAATTCTTACTTATATATTCAATAATTGTTACCTCTCCAGTTGGAGAACAATATATGTCTTCATTAATTCTAAATAAAGAAGATTGTAAGTTTGGTAACTGTCCTGCCATATATAAATATGTATCTTCTACAATTAAAATTATTTTGTACATTGTTATATATTAAAAAATTTAATATAGAATTTCTCAATTCAGATAATTGATTATCCATAAACAAAACGCGACCATTTGATTGTATACAATATTTATTTATGTAATCTATGAATTTTATGTTATTCGATACATTAGAAGATAAAAATTGCTGTTGTTTTATATATAAAATATGATCGTCCTTAATGATTTCTTTCTCTAAAATATTTGGTAATTTTAAAATTTGTAATATAATATAAGGATATATTTCTTTTAATTCATTTTTGATACTTTTAATATCAATTTTGCTATCGTAATTTTGTAATTCATTCTCACAATTTGAACCGCTCTTTTTAATACGAAAAGCATTAGATAAATTATTTTCCAAAAGCTTCAAAGAAATAATTTTATTAGATATATGTGTAATTAATTGTTGTGCTTCTAATTCATCATATATGTTCCTCATTACTAATGAATGAATAATTTCATCTTTGAAATTTTCAAAATATCTAGTTAATTTATAACAATAAAGCTTGCTGATACAATACATATATTTTTTTTATTTATATGTTATTTTAAAAATTTCATTATTATTTTTTATTTTTTTTATTTTCTTTTATTAAATTTACAAATCCTAATATAATTATTAGCGTGATTAAAGAAGTTATAGTAACAAATTTATTCTTATTTATAAAATCAGGTATACTAAGAAATCTAGTTTCTTTTACATGATTATCTTTAGATGTAGGTATAGGTGTATCTGATAATGCTTGCAACTTATTTATTAATTGTTCATTAGATTTAATATTTTGATCATATACTTTTATTGAATCTTGTAAAACTTCACATTTTTGTTGCAATAAATCATATTTTTGGACTTCTAATGACTGCTTTGAAACTTGATCTGCTAATTTAGTTTCATTATCATGACATATTTCTAATATACCTTGTTGATGTTTTGAATTAAGATTTGTTATATCAATATCATGCTGATTTTGCATACTTTTTATATGTTGATCTTTTTGTATCAACTCATTTCGCAATGATTCCATTTTATCAGTTAAATTATCCATTTGAAATGTTAATTTTTTTATTTGTGATAATTTTTCGTTTTCTGTGACAGCATTAATTTGTTTAATATCATGTTTTTTGCTATTGTGTTGTGTTTTAATTTCAATTTGTGCTGTTAGCAAGAAACTATAAATAAAGCTAAAATTTTTATAATTTCCTTTGTTTGCTATACATAATTGTACTAAACCTTCATAATCATTAAAACTTAATTTAGAAACGCTTTCTTTGAATTTTGATTTTAAAACTTGTAACTTATTTTTATCAACTTCTTTGTCAATTTTTTTCATTTCTAGGAATACTTGTTGTTGTGTTGTCATTTATTAAAAAAATATCATTTTTTAACGTTGTGATTGTACCAATTGATAGTATATCTTATATAAAAAAAAAAATAAATAATTAAATATGCATAATTCACACGCTAGTGGTAAATTAAAGTTAGAAATAATATCTACATTGACAGCTAAAAAGTTACAAGAGCAAGGTGTACAAGTTGTGAGAAGTAAAGATGTCTATGATACTGAAGCAACAAACATTATAAATCAAGACATAAATGAAACTCGTGATTTTGATAGAGAAAGAAGTAGTCATAAACACAGATGTGATGAACGTAGCATAGGAATGGGAATAGGAATAGTTATATTCGGAGATCGTCTCTGTCATGACCGTCATGACCGTTGTCATAAACACTGTTTTCTAAATAAACATGAGGAAAGCGAGTATGCTGAGTATAGCAGAAAACAACATCATATGCACAATAATGCCTACAAACAAGTCGTTGACGTGATTGACAAAGAAATAAGCCAACTTGTAATTGATCAACTAATACAAAAGAAAAGAGAGTCGTTACGAGATAAACGCGAGTTATTAGCATACAACAATCAAAAACGAAATGATGCAAGACGACTTGTAAATAATGCAAGACGACTTGCATATATCCGCAATCAAAAAAAACAAAGTAGTGATGTTAGAGCACTAACCTCACATACACAGAATATCGTAGAAAATGATAGTAAAAATATCGAAGAAAATGATAGTAATACAGCTCATGTGTCATGTGCTGGAACTATAAAACCAGAATCTATTATAGGCACTAATGCTGGATCATCATGTAAAGAAATGATACATAGTATGCCGAACTTTTATGATAATCCAAAAATGGCAGAATTATTTAAAATGGATCCAAATAAAACTATAAGACCAGGATCTATTATGAGCGATTATGCTGGATCATTGTATAAAGAAATGGCAAGTATGCAGCATAGTATGCAGAACTTTTCTGATAATCCAAAAATGGCAGAATTATGTAAAATGGATCCAAATAAAACTATAAGACCAGGATCTGTTATTAGCGATTATACTGGATCATCACGTAAAGAAGTTGCATGCGGTATTCAAAACTTTCACGATAAACCAAAAATGACAGAATCACTTAAAATAAATTCAAGTAATTCTGATAAACCATTTTATTTGCATACTATTTAACAAGATAGAATTAACTATGTTAGATGTTAATATAGGATTATATCAATTAAAACAATGTATTTCTTTTAAAAAACATTGCGCCTTTAAATATACTTCTATATTTTGTATTCTCTTTGATATTGCATAATGTGCTGATATAATCTCTTCTATATCAATTGTTTCGTTTTTTTCTGATGACAAAGAACTAGTATAAAGGTTATCAATCAACAATAATAGAGTATGATTTTCATCAAATGTTCCTTGTATATCAAATAATGTTGTTTTTCCAGTGATAATATCATCTAATTTATTTTTTTTACAAAATTGATATAATTCTAGTGCATTAGCTTTACCTTTAAGTTCTTTATATGTAAATTTATGATTAGATTTTTTATCGTAAATAACTAAATCATATGAGAATAAAAATTCTAGTTTATGATATCTTTTATCTGGCATATAAGACTTCTCAAATAAACTCCACTCTTTATAAAGAGAGGTTGAACATTTTTCATAATGTGTCATTATTTCCGAATAACTATGTATAGTTGCATAAGCTGAATCAAAAACACATTCACTGTACTCTTCATCCATAGTTAAAAGAGATGTGTCAATTTTAAATTGTAAATTATCTACTTTATATATTTTTTTTAACTGTACAAGATTGATTTAACATTTTTTTTAATATTTTTTTCTATTTAGATTAATTTTACTTAATTAATTAAACAGTAATAGTTTAAATTAACAAACAACTTACATGCATATAAAAGATAGTTGCTATAATTCGTCTAAGATAGCTAATTGAATGTAATATTTATACTGTTTTTTGTCCAATTGCTTTTTTAAAAATGATAAAAATGATAAATTTATAAGAAAAATATGCATGAAAATAACACTTTGTTAATAAAAGAAGATTCTAGTAGATATGTAATATTATACATTAACGAAAACGTTCAAAATACTGCTGCAGTAGAGGACGCAAAAGACTGTCATAATAAAGACAGCAAAAAAGTAATACATCTAGTAAGTGTTTTTGATAATAATAGTAAAGAGTCAACATATTATAGTTTAGCTGAAATGCCAAGTATTGAAGTTAGTATAAAAACATTAACTGAACCATTGTTGTTTATATGTTTTAATTTTTGTAAAAAATATGATGGTAGTGAGGTGCGTATAATTAATAGTTTTGATAATTTGCTTACTAAATTTAAACAATATATCACCAATTATATATCGGAAAAGAAGACTATACCAGCACAAGGTAAAATATGTGAATTTATACTTGTTGAAATAGATACCAATCTTATTAATCATACAAATTACATTGTAACTAAAGAACATGAAAAGATATGTGATGCATTAATTATTCCATATTCCAAATATGATGCATTTTTTTCAAATTTATACGAAAATATAACATTATAATTATTATACTTTTGTGTTATTTTGGACAATGATCTTGTTTTTTATCATTCCAGTTTTTCTTTTTTAATACTATTATTGTTTTTAATGTGATCATCGATAAAATTAACAACACTATAGTAGCAAATTTATTATTATTGATCAATGTGATTAATGAAGAAATGCCAAATGATCTATCTTTAGTTGCGTTATCTTTTGTTTTTATACATTCTTGTAATTTTTCTATTAATTTATTTTTAGTAACAATAATTTGATCAGATATATTAATTTGGGTTTTGTGTTGTTGTTTCAGATCTTCTATATGTTTCTGATTCAATTTTATTTTTTCTTGTAGTTTTTTGTTTTCACCTTCTAGTGATTTTATTTGTTCTAATTGTTTTTTAATAGTTTGCGTCTGTTCTGCAATCTGTTGTAAATGTTTATAATTATCTAGTTCTTTAGCAGTAGCTGCACTGTTAGAAGCAGTGAGCTCACCTTCTTTGACTATAATTGATGCTTGTAAATTCTCTATATTTTCAATGAATTGCTCTATAGATTGATTTTTTTCTGTTAGCATATTTTCCATGGCTGTCAATATGAAAATATGAGAACATATTGTTTGTAATCCTGGTAACAACTCGTTCGACACTATTGTGAATATTTCATTTAAAGCAGTATCTATGCCATTAGCTTCATTGATAAGATCTGTTAATGTCATTCCTGTTGTAAATGAAGATGCTTTACTTAATACGACATTATTTTTATCTTTTATATTACCTATTTTTGCCAATATTTGTGATAACTTATCTAATATTTTTTGAAAATTACTAGCATATAAATTATTACCTGTTATACCATTAGTGTCAGTAATCTCTAACAATGTTTGTTGAATGTTATTTATATTCATTTATTTATACTAGTAAATATAACATATACTAACTAAAACAATAAATGTCTATAAAAAACATTTATTTAGTAAGAAAATATTTATATTTAAAAAAATAATTTTATTTATACTTCGAAGTATAAACATTATTTGCTATTTATTATTTAAAGACCAAATAAATGAAATTATATTGATTTATGTATGTAATTAAAGTAAATTATAGTAATTATTAATATACTAGTAAATACCATAATTAAATAATCATAAAAAGTTGTCCTTTCTCTACTTATAACTCCAAACTGCTCTGTTACAATTTCTGGATGTATAAATGAACTAAATATTATAATCACACAACTTGTTATAATTACTGCTAAAATATTTTGTAAAATAACCATTATTTTGTTTTTATATTTTATTATAATTTTATATCAATATGGTAAGATTCTTTGTAACAAATGTCTATATTTAGTTGTTATTTTATCACGATATTTGTGAGCAACAAGTAAGATACTAAATATAAATGAAAATAAACCAAGATTTCTAAAAATGTAATGCGAGTATCTCATATCAAAGTGAGAATTTAAATATAAGAACAATAAATTCGATACTCCTATACCAATGGCATCTGCTATTATACATATAGCTGGGTATGCTGGATTATATTTACATAAAATCATAGACAATAATACATATATTGAATTTTTAACCATAAACTGTAATCCTATTACTACTGCAGCAAGATAGTTATAATTTAATAAACACAATTGATGGAAGATAATATTTACTAATGGTGCTAATATCAAAATAAAAACGCTATTACCAAATATAAGTGAATACAACATTCCTAAAACAATTTGTCCAACACATTGTTTTAATATAAATGCCATATTACTATCTAAAACTTTATAATATACAATTGAATCATCTACTTGAGCAATATTAATTACTATTGTAATTAATATTAATTGAATACAAGTAATAACTATATGATACATACTTTCAACTTTATCTATGTCTTTTGTAGTTTCAATATTTTTAATCTGTGCATTTTCAAGTAATTTAATATTTAGAAAATATAAGAATATACATACTGCAATGTTTATAAATCCACAAATAGTGCATAGTAAAAAATGAAAATATACTATTGATAATGAGTAATAAGAAAATGAAAGAAAAAATATTTTTAATAAATGAATTATATTTCCAAGTGATTTAATTGTTTTAATCATTGGTATATTAATATTTATTCTATATAATAAATTCATTCTATATAAAGCACTATCTCTACAGGAAGCGGTAATGCTATTTAATATTCTATTTAAAATCCAAGCAATTGCACAAATATTGAAATTATAATCTCTGTATATAGCATATATAAACATCAATAAAGTAACTACAAATCCAGCCGATGCAAATATATTGATAATATAAATTGTATTATTGTGAACAAATTTAAACAAGTATATAATAGCTGCTCTACATAAATTACTAATAATTTCTGATATATTGGACACAAACATGATTTCATTCAAATTTCCAAATAAAGTTATATTTTTAAACATAAATGAATTCATATAACACACCAATGCTTGATGTGAACATAAAACAAACGTAAAGGCATTAATTATTGACATGAGTACTAATACAATCTTTAATGAAATTGAAAAACATATTATTGCTACAGACTTCATTTATTAAATCAAACCTACCTTGAAATTTATTTTTACTTAATTTGAGTTTTATGTATAATGCTTCTTGCTTGTCAGATAATTTTAATGAAAACCATGTTCCATTTTTAATTATTATGTCTTTCTTAATAGCAAGCTCTACAAAATAAATTTCTTGTTTTACACCAAGACCGTAAATAAAAGGAACAATACAGCTAACTTGTGGTCTAGATATTCTACTTTTTTCAATTTTTAATGAACTCAAAAATCCATATCTTTCATCTTTTGAATTTTTGATATATTCATATCTTTCAATTTTAATTCTAATCGAAGAGTAGTACTTCATTGCTTTACCTCCAGTAGTTGTAGTACTAAATTCTCCTTTCCAAGCATCATTAACTTTAGAACGTAGTTGATTAATAAACAATAAAGTTGTTTTACTTTTATTTGTATTTATTACGCTAATTAACATCTTTATTCTTCTACTCAACATTCTAGCATGTGCACCAATAGTGTCGTATCCTTGCATTTCATCATTGGAAATTATACAAGCAATACTATCAATTCCAATTAAACAACATCTCTTATCAAGAATTAATTCTTCTATAATGTCAAAAATTTTTTCACCTTCAGATAAAGATAATAGAATTGTGTTGTCTAAGTTGAATCCAAGTTGTTTCAATGCTTCAGAAGAATAGATACTTCCTTCAGTATCAATAATTACTACAAATTTACCCTTAATTTGAGAATGTTTAGCAAAAATATATGTCAGTAAAGTACTTTTGCCAGATCCTTCATGTCCAAATAATTCAATAATCTTTCCCTTTGGAAAACCACCATCTAAAATATCATCTAATTGCTCTATATATGTTGAGTGATATTCTGCATTAAGATTATTAATTGTATAGTTGGAATATTTATCCAGATATTTTTTTATGTTCATATATTTATAATAAAGTTATTTTTTCTTATAATTAAAAAATAAAATATCGTAACTATTTTACATTTTAAAGATAATCTAGTACTTATTATGATGAGGAAATAAAACGAAGTTATAATAATACAAATTTATATACTCTTAAGTTATTATGTTGTAATTTATTTGATTGATGCGGTCTATTAACATAAGATTAATTATAAAAAAGAGATAAAAAGAATTAAATATGCATAAGATGAATTTTGATATAATTAAGAAAATTATAAATGTAGATAGTAAAAAAAACATATTTTTCATTCTAACACTTGTAATGTTTACAATGTTAGTTATTTTGTTTTTGATGAAGGATGATTATACAGAAACCAAAGCACATAATGCCATGCATAAGCACGGCATTGACTATCAAGTTCCTTTATATTATTGTTACAATTGTGGTAAAAATCAATAAATAATACTTTATTTATGGATACTTAAATCGTTCATGTTTTTTATATTTTTTATATGTAAAAAATAAATGATAAATCACAATAAATACAAGCAACATTAATATTGCAAGTATCAACATAAAAAATTTCCCTATATTATTAATCTCATGTTTTTGAGTTTTTAATGATTCTTCAATTTTTTCTAAGCATGATGAATGTCTAGTTAAAACATCGGTAACTTCCAGATTAAAATGATGTTGCAATCCATTTAAGTTGTTTATTGATGTAGACAAATTTTGAATATTTGTATTTAAACCTTCTAACAAATTTGATAATTTGTTGGCTTCTAATAATTGTGTTTGCGCGGCCATTTAGATAAAATTGTTTTATTATAGTATGAGATATTATTTTAGATACAATTAGATATTAATATTTAGTAAATAATTAATATGATAAAATTTATTGTGGTAGAATCATCAAGATCTCCCTCTTGCCAGTTTTGTGCTAAAGCTAAAGCAATATTAAAAAATAATAACGAAACATTTACAAATTTTACTTGTCCTGAGAAGGAAAGAAATTTATTATTGCAAATAATATCAAAATATAAACATACTAAAAATCTTACATTTCCACAAATATTCTGTTTTGACAAAAATTTAGATGTAACTACTATTGGTGATATTAATAAAAATATAAACGATTTAAATTATATAGGTGGATGTGAACAATTGGAACAAAAATTTGAAAAATAACTAATAAAAAACATCAATTAACATCTAAAAGGAATTGAACCTTTATCATATGCTTAGGAAGCACATGCTTTATCCTTTAAGCTATAGATGCATTTGTAATAATATGTTTAACTATATTATTACAAACATTAATATTACATGTCTAATAAAATTGAACAAAAAATAGAATATCAAGATGATGAAGAACGCATAAAAATACAAAATAATGCAACATTAATGTTAAAGCAACACATAAAAAATACTAAGATTTATGATGAGAAAGATGAGATTTATAAAGAATCAAGTTATAGTTTTGATATATTATATTTTTGTACTACATTACTTGTAATGGTTTTAATTTTAATGTACGTTGTTAATTTTATAAAAATATAATTAAATTAAACAACAAGATTATAGTTGCGCAAAATCAATTTAGTTAAAAAATTATTTATATTATATTTATTATAAAAACATGTTGAACGATAAACAAATTCTTATTTTTAAAGACGAAAATGAAAATAAAATATCAGTACAAAAATTCGCTGATAGTGTAAAATTATGTAAGGATAAATTATTAATTAAAAAATATACTATAGTACAAAAACCAATTAAAAAACAAAGTGTATTGATGATTGCAGCTAAAACTTCTGAACGTAGTGGTAATAAGTTTGGTGTAGGAAAAGTAATTGCGATAGCAAAAAATATTCAAGAAAATAAAGAACAACAAATTAGTATAGACGATTGTGTTTTGTTTAATCATTGGAACCATTGCATAGAATTCACAATAGAAAACACTACTTATTTTATAATTAAATTGGAAGATCTACATGCTGTAGTAAATACTCAAGTCTATACAGATGAAGACTCAGATGAAAAAAACAGCTAAATTAAATGGAAAATAAAAATAAACAAATTATATTTAATAAGTCTCAGATTATAGAACAAATGCAAAAAACTATTGGTAAATTAATTGCACCAGTAGTTAATACAATGGGACCTGGAGGAATGTTAGTAGCAATTTATCAAGATGGTAAAACTAAGTTTACTAAAGATGGAATTACTGTTATGAAAGCAATTAAGGGTTTAACTAAATTTGAACACGTTATTGCTGATGCAATTAAAGATGCTTGTAATAAAACTAATAGTGATGTTGGTGATGGTACAACTAGTACAGTTTGTTTAGTAAATGCTATTATGCAAAAATCTATGCAAAAAATTACTACAAGTACATCTTCCAAAAACATTATTCAAGGTTTAAATATTGCCAATACACTTATAAATAAATTTTTACAAAAATTATTAATAAAACCAAGTGATAAAACATTATCACAAGTAGCTACTATTGCTGTAAATAATGATAAAGAACTTGGTAAAATTATCAGTTCTGCTATTGATAAAGTGGATCCAAAATATGGATTAATTACTGTTGAAGAAGGAAGAGGAATGACAACTGAATTAAGCATTGCTAATGGAATGAAAATTAATTCTGGTTATAGTAGTTCTTATTTTGCTATGAAAACAGGTAAATTGGAATTTGAAAACGTATCTATTTTACTGATTAATGGTGATTTAAATAATCAAGATTTCATGGCTAAATTTTTAAACGAATTAAGCTTGTCTAGTAAACAAGGAATTGTTATTTGTAATAAAATTGATAATCAAGTATTAAGATTAGCATTATATAATTTATATCAAAATGTTGTTAGTGGAATAGCAATAGTATTAAATACTGGTAATGATCAAGATAGATTAGATTTACTAAAAGATATTGCTGTTATAACTGGTTCACAAATAATAAATTCTGATATTGATGAAACTGTTAATGAATTTAATAGTGTTGTATTAGGTAGTTGTAGATCTGCTAAAATCACTTCAGAACACACTATACTATTTCATGATTCTACAAATAATAAAAGAATTACAGAACATGTAAGTCAAGAATTAAATGAAATTAAAATAAAACTTAAAGATCTAAATAGAAATGATGAACAATATACATCATTACAAAGTAGATATACTAGATTATCAGGTAAAGCTGCAATCATTAGTGTTGGTGCTGCTACTGAAAGTGAAATCAGCGAAATAAAAGATAGAATTTATGATGCAGTTTCATCAGTTAAATCAGCTACTAATGGAGTATGTTGTGGTGGAGGATTAACATTATATAGATTACATTTTATGTTACAAGATGAGGTATCAAAATTAAGTTCTGAAATACAAGATGGAGCTAAAATAGTTATTGATGCTCTTACAGCTCCAATTATACAAATAATTAAAAATTGTGGTAAAAATGATTATTCAATACTTCATAAAATAACACAAGCTAGCGATATCAATATGGGTTACGATGCACTTGAAGACAAAATAGTAAACTTAATTTCTGTTGGTATTGTAGATTCATATCAAGTAGTATACCGATCAATTAATAATGCTATTTCAATATGTAAATTATTGATTAATACTTCTGATATGATAATCACTAATGATAACGATAAATATTAATTATTAGAGTATTCTATGATTAATATGTTTATGCTAGATCATAATCTAATTAAATCAGCTCAATATACATATGATATACATATTCGTAGACAAATATTAGAATTAACAATGGTAATACAAGCAGCTAGACATCAATTAGGATTAGATGTTTCTCATATACCTTTTACTGTACGATATAAATCTCATATTTTTACTAAGTGGATCATGATGTCATTAAATAATTATTTACATGTAATAAAATACTGTAGTGTTTTACAAACTGAATTGTACTATAGAGGCTATCCAAATAAAAATAAATGTATTACATATTTAGAGAAGAATAAAGATAATAAATCTACACTGTTGAAGGTATTTAAAAGTGTAGTTATGACTCCTTATCCACAATTTATGCCTCCAGTATTTTATCACAAACATTCTATTATGTCATACAGAATGTATTATTTTTATTTCAAAAGATATAAATTACCATTTTGCGTATCATGGAAAAATAGATCCACTCCATACTGGTACAATGATGAATACTTTATTCAAAATAATCAATGTGGTATTCATAGTTTAATTGATTCTTCATCAGTTGATTTTACTAAACATAGAATTGTTAAGAAGAAGTGAAATATTCTTTAAGTAGTTTGTTCTATATATTCATTTAATACAGCATTACAAATAACTGGATTCAATGATGGAATAATTATAGTAAGATTAATATCGTATAAATCATCATTCACAGTTCTTAAAAATAGAATGGTCTTTAAAACTTGTTTTATATGTTTTGCTGGTATATTTAATTTTAATAAAAACACATTTAGTTTTTGTACCAGTTCTATATTTTGAATTAAATGTTTATTATTTGAATAAATTTCTTTACATAAAATTTTTTGACACAATCGTATATCTTCATTACAGGACATAAAAGTTTATTTATTATATAGTAAATTATCTAATTGTATTAATGTTTTTTTATATTCATCTATATTTTGATGCGGCAAAATTATAACTTGTGAACTCAATTCACTTAGCTTTCCTAATTGAAACACTATTATAAATGTTAATAATAGTATGCATGTAAGAAACACTACATATGACACAGGCAGTTTTAATTTTATTAAGTTACCTTTTACGCTGCAGATTTTATATGTGGTAATTACACTTGTAATGTCATTATTTCGATCCATGAAAATATTTATCAATATCTTTATTAGTTTTACAAATTTCTAAATTAAATAAAACATGTTGCGTAATTATATCTATGTCCTGTTTAACTGAATGTATATTTTTATATTTTAAATTCGATAAAATTATATGTTTTTGTTGGATTAATTCCATAATAAAAATATGCAACTGTTTACTTGTATGTATCTTATTAACATAAGCCAATACTAATAATGATATTGCTCCATCAGAATCTATACAATGATCACACATATAATTAATATCTGAACTCAATAATCTAGGAATATCTAAGCATAAGTTATTATATTCTAATGATGATAATATTTTATCTATCATTATATTTATATATTGTATTTTTGATTTATATTTAAGTGAAAAATATAAGTAGATCACTATTATTGCTAGTATAAAAATGATACAAGCAAACATAGATTCCACTACTAGATTATCATTGGTATTCGATAAATATATCTCTTTATGTTCTTGCTTGAGAAATGATGGAGCTTTATTATTATTTTTCATATACGAGAATTTTTCTTTTGTTATAATAAAATATTGTAAAATATTTTATTATAATAACATATCAATGTAAAAAATTAATTTTTTTGTTTATATTTTTTTTATTATCATATAAATCAACTTTATTATAATGACAAAAAATCTTAATATTGAAACAAAATTCTCCATTATAAATTGTAATATTAATTATGAACAAGGAACAAAAATTGAAATAAAAATCGAAGATATAGAAGCTGCTAGTATGTCACACAAAGACATATATAAAATAACAATGTCTGTTTTATACTTGTTTATCTTATCTAAAAAAAATAAAGATTATAAATTTACAGCTTATGAACTTAATGCAACATTTGAACATATTCCAAATATTATGATAATGTTAGATTTAGAAACATTCAATTTTTTTATAGAAAATATAGCTGACATGTTTTTTATGTTAGAAATTATGACATTGCAAGCTATATATCTGCAAAATGAAAGTAATAGTTTAAACATTAAACAAGATACACTTCCAGAAATACAATTTGAAAAATTCAAAACTCTAAATCAAAAACTAATTGGCAAAATAAAACAATATAAAAAATTTATTCCTGGTATTGATATTGAAACTATGGAAACAATCAAAAATATTTTTAAAATTTTTGATGGAGATTTAATAGCGTATGTAGATTTTGATGCAATAGCACAAATGTTAAAAGAGTATGACAGTACTAATTTTGAAATAATTAATAAGAATGACTTATATGAATTAATTACTAACGTATTAACAGAAGAGAAGATACATGGCGCTTGGTCTGTATATGTTAACAATATATGCGTATATCAACTAAATGTTAAGTAAATTCATTATTTATAGCAGAATATATCTTAAGTTATTTTATTAAACATGATTTTTGCATTTAATATAATTTAGTAATTTATTACATTAAACAAGAATACACTATGCAACAAGAAAATGTAATATATGATGCAAACTATGATGTAAACGAAGATGCTGAAAATGATTTTGATATTGGACCAGCTATTGAACAAAATGAAATGTTTTTGCATGATATAGTGGAAGACATGTTAAATAAAATATTTACTAATCAACCAAGTTCGGTTGAAAGAATATACAGTACTAATCATAATGACATCTTACAAAATAATGATGCAATAACTGATATTAATTTAGGTACAAAAGGAATTCAAAGACTTATAAAAGATGCGCTGGTAGATAATTATGATACAATTAGCGAAGCTGCATGTACAGCTAATGGTATATCAGGTGTAGCAATGTTAGCATTGATAGGATTTACTATTCATTGCATTGAAAATCATAATGCTAGAGAAATTTCTGATATTTACACAATATTGAACATGACTACGCATAGAGAATTAATAGATTCTATAGTAGCTGGTCTAAACCAATTAAAAAATAAAAATAAGATTGAATCGTTACTTGATAATTTTACAAAAATAATTTTATTAAATATTTCGCAAAATTTAGAACAAAGTAAACTAACTAAACTTGCATCATTACCAGAAAAACATGGTAAGTCAATGTTTGAACTTGGTAAAAAAGGAGGCACTATAATTACTGATTTCAAAAAAAGTGTCAGTACGTCAAATAATAAATACGATCCTGTAAAATCAAATACTTATGGAACATTCAATAAGGAAGCAAAAGTCGTATCAATAATACAAAGCAAATATCAACAACCTGTAGCAGTGTAATAATAATTATTACACCGTTGCTTTTTTAAATAAATTAATTATATAAATAATAATTTTCTTCTATATGAAAATCTAAATTTTGAAATACTACTCCAAATAAAATTTGCTGCTTAGTTTGTTTTATGAATTTATCATCTTGCTTAATTGATACAATTACAGTTGCAACGTTCTTATCACTTAACACAGCATTTGGAGATATGTTTACTTTTTGATTCATTTTGAATGATCCCTTCAACATTTTACATCCTATAATTTTTTTATTTTTAATATTAAATATTTTCACAACTTGTGCAAGATTATTAATTGTAACATTATTGAAAATATCTAGATTATTTTGAGCAAAATATTTTTCAAGCTGATAAATTGTAGTATATTCAATTATACTAACTTCATTAGAGTGTAAAATATATTTAATTTCCTTATCATTAGATAGCCTAAATAGTATCACATGTTGTGTTTTATCTAGAGTTTGAATAATAGATTTGTCTGATCTAAACACAACAATAATGACTTGATCGATTCCACAAATTTTAGCTAGATTGCAAATTATATTGTACAATATTACATCTTCTATAATGACCACTATTTTTTTCTTTATGTAAACACCTTGATTAGTATTTTTAATAAATGATGCAGTATATTTATTTCCTAATAAATATTTATTATAATATTCTATTTTTTTAACATCGTTAGTTTGAACAAAATTCATATTACTAATGTTCATATTGCAGTCTGTTGTGCAATAAACAAAACAAGGTCCTTGTATTTTAGTTATTGGTTTTAGATTTAAATCATATAAATCATTTACTCTATAAATATTTTCATCAAATAATAGACTATCTTTTTTACTTAATTTACCAAAGTTAATTTTTAATAAATTAAAAATTTTATGTGTAGACTTAATTGTTACTAAATAGTTAAACTTTTCTTTTGCAAAACTATCAAATGAAAACATATTAACATGTTTTCTAATTTGTTCATATGCATCTTTTTTATAATCTATAATCATATATTTGCAATCATATAAACCATATGTATTTAAACTATCTAACATGTCTGCAACTTTATGTTTAGCAATATCTGACTTAGTAAATACTATTAAAATAATATGTTGAATATTGTGATTGATAATTAAATCTATAATTCTTTTTGTTTCTTTTGCAATTCCATCTTCTAAAGAAATTACTAAAATCATCATATCAATAATGCTCAATATATGTTCTCTTAACATATGAAATAGTTCATGTCCTGGTGTGTCAATTAAAAATAAATCTTTATGTTGATAAATCTCGATATTTTGTGTGATATTTGAATCTTCTACTATTTTGATTGAAGTGATTTTTTCAACCAAAGTAGTTTTACCATGATTTATATGTCCCATAATTCCTATTGAAACAAATGAACTTTTTACATTTTCAAATTCTGATTGTATATCTTCAAGTACATTAAGTTGTGCATGTAGAACATGGTCCAATTTTAAGTTATTTAATAATTTTATTGTATCTCTATATTTTAGATAACGACCATCATATATTTTTACACTTGATGGAATTTTTTTATTAAGTAATTTTTTTTTTATTCCATAGTGTTTTGCTATATCATCTATATTGTTTATTGTTTTAATTTCAAATTTAAGTATATTTTTATTCATTAAAGAATTTAATTATTTGTTTTGTTTATTTAAACAGTTTAATATACAACTATCATTGTTTAATACATATTTTTTAATGTCTATCTCTTCATTATAGTCATATAAGTAATAATCAATTAAGTATAAAATCAAATTTTCTGATTCATTTTTTGTAAAATAATAATAGTTTTGTAATTTCAACATTGTTAAACTATGTAAGTCTGTAATTTGTGTCATATTATTAATTAATTTAGTAAGACTTTTCTCAGAGATGTGTAATACTTGAGATAATTTTTCTATGATTACATTTCTATCTGTAGCTAAGTTTAATATTGATACTGTTACACCATCAATGTTGTATATTTCTCCAATCATGTAATCTAAAGTTTTAGTATCTTTCCAAATGTTTAATCTATCTGTAATAAGATATAATACCTTATCATTTAAACTGCATAGCAAATGCTTCTTTTTATTGAATGTAGAAACATGCAATACGTCTAAATACAGATATACTGCATTTGTACTTGCAGATATAAATCTTACTTTTTCATATCCTATATCTTCATTTATAAAATCTAAGTTATTTAAATATCTTTGTGCGTAATATTTAACTTGTTCATCAGTTGAATCAACAACAATATAATTCATATAACTAGGATGCCTATAAACTTTTACTATTTTATCAGTATCGTATTCAGTTAGATATTGCATTATAGCTAATAATACATAATCTTTATCATTACGAATAAGTAATATATCATCATCGTTTTCTTTTACTAAAAATAAGTACTCTTTATCTATTACAAAAACATCTCCACGTAAGAACTTATTTGCTTCAATTAATAAATTAGTGTGTATAACATTTACCACACATGTTTTATTTTGACCAATACTAACAATTTTGCAAGATACTAATTTACCAATATATGGTTCCAAACACTTATTCTGTTTTCTAATTCTTATTTGGTTTTCAATGTAATGTATTTTTTTATGAAAATTATTAATAAACCTTATACTTAATTCAGCTTTCATATCTATATCTGAATCATTTAATACAATTGATCCTTCTTGAATTCCAAAATCCAGTGTAGTTTCATAATGATATAAATACAATTCTCTAATACTATCCGCAATAGATAATTTAGTAGTAATTCCGTATTCCAATTTATTTAAATTGTCTAGAAGATATTGGATACTTAGAATAGAAGTTTTTATTTTCGATTTCTTTTTTAACATATGTAATTCTAAAATTTGACTTGTCCATTTCAAATATAAAATCTATATTTTGTTGTCCATGTCTATTTTTTCCTATTTTAACTTTAAATTGAAGATCGTCATCTTCATTTTGTTGTGATGACATTTTACTTATTAGAAATACTATATCAGAATCTTGTTCAAGAGCACTAGAATCTTTTAAGTGTGTAATGTTTATACTTTCAGATTTACTAGCTTCTCTATTAATTTGTGATACAAGTATCAATAATATATTTTGTTCTCGTATAATTAGTTTTAGTTCACTTAATACCCTAGAAATATGTTCATTTTTATTAAATGTATTATATTTATTTGAATGTATTAGTTGGATATAATCTATAACAACAATTTTAACATATTTTTTATAGTATTGTATTGTTCTAATAATTTCTTCTAAATTAGAAGATTCTGAAGTAATTAAAGGTATTTTATCAATGATCTCACCAATATCTTGCCTTGTACATTTATGCAAGTCTTTGCTTTGATTTCCTGTATAAATTGACCATAATCTTTGATAAATATATCTAATATGCATATCTGGACAAAAATATAATAATTTTTTTCTCTCTTCTGTCAATGATTGAATATTATTGAATAATATATTCAGACACGTCATAGTTTTAGCACTTCCTGGTTGTGCAGCAATAATAATTATATCTCCAACCTTCATTCCACCACCAATGTTACTGTCTAATTCTTTATATCCAGTAGTTACTACTTGTGTCCTATCTTCAAAAAAGAAGTCATCAATAAAATTTGATATATTTTGTTGTGTAATAATACGCTGATCTAGAAATTTGAATCTTTCTTCAAATGCAGAAGACATTTCACATATAAATCCGTATATATCTGATTCTTGCACACTATTTACATTAATTAGTTTATTATCAAGTTGATTAATATGTTTTTTCAAAAATATTATATACGATAACTTTTTATGTTTTTCTAATAAGCTTTTTATATCTAAATTATCCACTTGATAAGCATGTATCTTAATTAATAATGAGTGCTCTTCATCATTAAAAAACTGATTATCAAATACGTTTGAACAATTCATATCACATTGATACATATATATTAATTTAGAATAAATATCTTTATAGAATACTATTTGTGATCCTAGTATATATAGTTCTTCTAAATTTACAACAATTTTGTTTGCATCTTTAATAATACATGATAATAATAATTCTTCAAGACTTAATAATTCAATAAATATAGTATCTATATTTTTTCTATTTTTAAAACTCTCTGTAATCATTATTCAATTTGATTTAGTAATTTACTATAAATTATTGGCTTAATAGATATACATTTTCCATTGAATGCTAAAAACGTAATAATAGTTCCACATAATGTGCTATCTTCTGGTTGTTGAGCAAACTTGTAATTGGTAAATGATAAGAATCTTTTGATTAAAAAAGATACTCTATTACGATGATTCCAAGAATAATTACCACACATTCCTAAATCAGTTTGAAAACCTGTATGTCCATTCAAAATTCTAGCATCATTTGTTGGTAAATGTGTATGACTACCACATACAGCAGTAACTTGACCAGATAAATAATGCCCTAGCATAAACTTTTCCTCATTATCAGCTGAATGAATATCTACAAAAATAGCATTACATTTATCTTTTAGCATATCTATCATTGCTTTTGCTTTTTTAAATAAATTGTCAGATGAAGTGTATAAATCTCCACCATTTCCTATTAAATTAATTATTCCAATACTAAATGTTTCAAGATTATAAATGTAATATCCACGATGATATTGTGAATTCAATAGTAAGTTTGCTGGAGCAATAACTTCTGGATGTTTTTGCATAATTGCAAAAATATCATTATGAGATTTAGCATGATTACCTAATGTAAATATATTTATGCCTGATTTTTTTAATGAGTGGTAACTTTCCCAATCCAAACCATAACCATTGCTTGCATTTTCTGAATTAGCAATCACTAGAGAAATTTGATTTTTTTGTATAATTGTTGGAAGATATGTTTCAATAGCTTTTTTACCAAGAGTGTCAGTAATATCACCTAACATTAAGATACTATATTGTTTTTTTTTATTATTTTGTAAGTTCATGAAAAAATATTTTTTCTAAAAAAATAACTTATATATGATAGATAAAATACAACAACCAAGTTATATATTATGCATTCCTCCACTTATAGAAACAATATTATTATCTAGTACTACATATGTATTTTCATAATGTACCACTCCTATTTTACTAGTATTGAATATTTCCCATCCACTTTTATTTTTATATGATTGAATATATTTCTCTTTATTGACAGATATTGTTAATAATGGTTCAAAACAAAATCTATCTCCTGGAGTCAAATTAACTTTAGTTAAACCATCTTTTATATTAGATATAAATGGTAAAATATGTAATTTATCACCTATCTTATGACCACCATATTCATGGCTGGTAATATATTGTGTATGTTCTAATAATGTAGAATAAAAACTACCCATTTCTGAATAGTCTGTACGTTTATTATTTGAATTATTTGTTCTATATAGATTATTTAATAAAGAAATTGTTAGATTATGAATTTCTATATTAAATCCATTTAACATAATCATAGATCTTAGTTGAAAATTTATTTTTTGATTAGGATCTAATATAATATATGTTCTTCCAGCATCGAAAAATTCATCTTTATAAGCAAATGATATATCCATTGAAACTATATCTCCATGTTTTAAAACATATGATTTTGGTATTCCATGACACAAACAATCATTTAATGAAATGCATGAATTTCCAGGAAAATTATATTCTTTTATTGGAGCTGAAATACAATCATACTGTTTAAACAACTCTCCTATTTGTTTATCAATATCTAAACAGTTAACGCCAATATGCATTAACTTTGAAATGTTATTAAAAAACAACTGTAATAATTGACCACCATATAATATATCTTTTTTAATTTTGTAATGTAACATAATATAAATTAATTTTTATTAAATTTTTACTTATATTATGAAACGTTATACATGTTATGTAGACGGTAGTTATATATCTACTATAGAAACAACATTAGGTTTTTCAACTATTATAGTTTTAGATAATGTTGTAAAATATATTTTTGCTGATAATTTTACATCAACAAAAAAATTAAACTCATCATTAGCTGAAGTTTTAGGTTTACTTCATTTATTGAAACAAATAAATGAAATAAATAAAAAAAACACAATCTTCAGTATATTTAGCGATAGTGAATATGCATGTAATGCATATAATTTAATCATAAAAATTAATTCATACAAGGACACGTGGAAAGAAATATATAAATTAAAAAAACAAAACATTCAGGTTATTTGGATAAAAGGAAAAACAAATCGTTTTCACAATTTATGTGACAGCATGGCTAAAATGACATGTTATGATAATTTAAAAATTCATTACATCAATAAAGATTAAACATACAAGATTTCACTTAATTTATACAGTTGTATAAAATCCACCACTTTATCAATATCACTGTCAGATATTTTTAACTTTTGCTGCAGTACAAAATTATTTATTTTATACCAATCTTGTAATACTTGTATAAGTTTAGAACGATATAGAAAAGAATCAAATTGATGTCGTCTAATAATTGTAGTTAACATATCAATAGTCATATTTGCAGCTGGTGTATTCATTTTAAATAATTTCATCATCTTTACTTCAATATTTTTAATATTTGCATAATTTTCTTTTTTTGAACAATAACTAATAAATTCTATTAACTTTCCTTCATCTTGTTTATTTATTAAATTTAAAGATTCATTTTTATACATAAATAGTAGGATAAATTGTAATGGATTTTGAACAATAGAATGTATGCTAGTAAAAGACGTAATGTAGTTATTAGATTGTATTTTATTGCTTTCACTATAGTTACGTTGCATCCTGATTTCTTCAACCAATATGTTTAATTGTTCTTTTTGTTCATATAATGCTATTAAATTGTTATCAAACGTATATGTAAAAAACATAAGGAATGAAACTAAAATTCCACTAAATATTGCATTTATCGTCTTCATTTAAACTAATAATTTAAAGTGATATTTAACTAAAAAAACAATCAACACAAATAGATTTATTTTTGAGTATCTTTGAATTGAGATAACAATTCTTCTACATCAAATTTCTTAGTTTTAACATTACTTTTAATTACAGTATCATTAATAATTCCGATATCTAAATTACCATGTTCATCATGATGATATACTTGTAATTTTATCAGCATATGTGGATTAGTTTTTAAGTTTTGTACAATGCTATGTATTTTATTGTATGAAACGCTTTGTTCTATTTGATTGTTTAACTTGAATATTGCATAACTGCTTTCTATAGTGTACACTAGTGTTGCTTCTACGATAACATCTTTAATAATTTTATCTACTTTATCCTTAGCTTTATTATCTAGTAAATCTATTCTTCTCATACTTCCTATTACTTCATAACTTCGTTTGTCTAATTGAATAATAAATACTTTTACTATATCTTCAGTTTTTAAATTGTCAAATTTAGTTTTTGAATCATATAGACTAACTTGAGTAATTGGAACATAGATTTCTTTTTCTAAATAACTTAAAAACAACATATATTTACTTTTGTTTATAACTTTTGCATTAACAATGTAATTATTGGCTTGAATGTCAATCATAAAGTTATTCCATATTTCTTTTTGTGATTTTTTGGTTGTACAAGTTAAATTATAAGATTCTTCATTGATTGATTTAATCGTTACAGTGATTTCTTTTTTATCATTAATAATTATATTAATTTGTTCAGCAGTAATAATTTTATCTTCTTTCAATATCTTACAAAAGATATGTCTATTGCTAGCTAAATGTCCAAAAATAATTGTATTATTATCTTGATCTATAATATATTTTGTAAATATAACATCAATTTTTTGACTTCTAACAAATCCTAACATAGGATTTACTTGTTGTTGCTTTATACTTAAATTTATTTTAGTTTCTTGTATGCTAATTACTATAGCTTCAATACGTTTACCAATATAAAATTCTTTATTTAAATCTATATTATTACCATGACCGACTTCGCTAGTTGCGATAAAACCAGTATAATTATCAGTTATATATAAAAATAAACCATTTATATTTATACCTTTAACTATTCCAAATAGTGAAGCTCCTATATTGATTGTATTAATAGACTCTTGATTCATATTAGATATATCTTTCATCATTACTATTTTCCTGGAAACAATGATATTAAAATGTAATCTATTTAATCCAATGATATAAAAACTAAATGTTCCTTCATATTCTGGATTATATTTATCAATTTCTTCTTCACAAATTTGACTTGATGGTAGGAATGCATAAAATCCAATATCTAAATAGACAGAATAACCACCTTTAGTTAAATTCATAATTTTACCATCTATTAATTTTTTATTTTTGTAATATTTTAAAATTTCATCCCAAATGATTTCTTGTTTTGCTCTTCTATAACTAGCAGTTCTAAATTTATTCATTATTGGATCTAAATGTCTAATATAAATATTAATTTCTTGTCCTAGCAGTTCGGTCAATTCAGTAGTTACAAAGTCACTAATTGGTACATAATATAAACATTTTAATTTTGCATCAACTAGAACTTTTCTTTTCTTAATTCGCATAACAAGAGCCTTATATATGTTTTTTATTTTCATTACTGTTGTATTCATTCTTGTTTTTAATTGAAATAATCTCTTTTATATAAATTTTAAAAACATTTTTCATCAAAACAATGCACTATTCAATATTAATCACTATTAATTCAGTATAATATTCTCAAACCATGTTCATAGCTTTATCAAATATACACTAGTATGTCACTATAATTATTAAAATTAAAACTAAAACATATATATTTTAGTTGCTAATGTTATAAAGTAATAAATATTTATATGAAAACAGTTCAAAAACAAATTTTAGATATTAGTAAAGAAAAAAATAAAGAGATTAAAAAATTACTTCCAAAAAATAAACGAGATACTAAACAGAAACAACCAATTCCTCCGACATGTAAGTATACTAGATTGCATAGTTTCGCAAAACATATAGGAACTATAGGAGATAATAAATATTACGAATTATCAAAAACTAATAGCGTAAAACATTATGTTTTTCATAATTCGGGATCATTAGAAGTTGCATATAATGTACATTCATTAACTACAAATGAAAATCTTGCTAGCATAGCTGAACATCATGTAACAATAAAATCACGTAAAAAACTTTTTCAAGAAGTATAATTTTTGAAATTTTTTTATTTATGTTGTAATTAGTATAATAATACATTTTTTTATTTAAACAAGATGATTAAAAACGAAAACACTAATATATATCTGATTTTAACTAATACAAATCTAGATGAAGAAACAATACAAGGAATGAAAGCAAGTGCCCAATTAAAATCAATCATTAATATTTCTAAACAAACATATGTTTTAGTTAAAGAGTTAACAAATAATAAATACAGATATAATATCTCATTATCTACAATACAAAAAATATATAGTTTGTTGTTAAATCAAAGTATTAAATTATATATTATTGATAATGTAGAGATAGACGCTATAAATGCTAATGATACTAAATTAGTGTCTTTAGATGAATTGCATTTAAGATATAATTTTGAAGAATACTCTAAAATTAAGCAAAATAATAGTGATTTAACATTTGTTGTTTCATTTGCTTCACTTGAAGATAAAAGTAAAACAACATCATATATTTTTTCAACCGCTTTAGTTGCTAAAGCAAAATTTGAAACTCAACACTTTTTAAACAGCTACAATATTAAAGGTGTACCAGTTGGAAATTCACATACAATGGCAAATAATTTAAAAGATACATTAAATCGAGACTCTAAAAAAAAATCAACGTCTGCGAATGAGAATAAAAATTCACATGAATGCATGCAATGTAAAAAATATGAAAATTATGCTACATTTTTAGAAAATAGCTCTAGTGGAAAATTCTATCATATTTACAATAATAGAGATAGAGCCAATGTTGTAATTAGAGATTATGCTATATTGTTGCTTTCCTTCTCTATATCATACTTGTATACTAGTTTTACAAAAAATACAATACTGAATGTATTAGAGCAAATATCTATTTCAACATGGTAAAATCACAAATTATTGAAAAACAAGACATAGCACAAGACGAAGCTCTAAGAAAATACAAAGAAGCAGCTATCGATTTAGTAAACGTACTACTTAGTGCTACTAAATCAATTACTGGTATAATAATCAAGATGAACTCTGATGACTATAATCAACTATATAATTTATTAGTCAATATTAAACAAAGTTTATTAAATGTACCTATAGACTCATCAGCAGTTGATTATATAGGAAAAGAACCATGTATAGATACTATATATACTTATCTAGGATGGATAAATGATGTATTGTTGTGTTATTCTGGATTAGTAAGTGAAACAAAATCATTTTTACTAATAGAAAGTTTAATAAAAATAATGCTACAAACTAAGGTTCATATAATGACTTTGAATAAATTTTCAGATAATTTATCATATAGTTTTGCACTAGCAGAAAATATTAATAAATCCAAAACTAAATGATAATTGCTAAATATTAGATTTTAGTTTTTAATTGTATTAGATCTATAGTAAAAATGGAACAAAATACAACGACAGAAATTAAAAAACACACATTAATAAAAATAAGTCATTGTAAGTGCAAGCATAAATCTAGTGGACCAAATTCATTTCATATTTGAAAAATAGAAGAAAAAGCAGAATTTACAATTGGAGTTTCAAATTCTCTTGGTTATTTTACTGAACATTTAATCAAAAGAAGCGATTTTGTTACAAGACATGAACAAATTAGTACAATTATGCCAGACGTAGATATATTATTCCTAATGCCTATTAAAAAATTGTGTTTTAAACTTGATACATCTATCGTTGTTGTTTTTGATGATTTAAAAAATATATACGATACAATGTCTGAATTCATGAAATTAAGTGATTACGATATTTCTCAACATTTGGAACAAGACGTAATGGATGTAAAAAATTCATGTGAAGTTAAAAGAACATCTACATATATGTTAGCGAGTCACATTGTCTGGTTAACAAATAAACTTTTAACATTTATGATTAATAATACACATCTACGAACTGCTCAAATTGTAAAATTTTTAAGTCATAAAGATAATTTTGAAGTGCTACAGTTTTCAACTCTACTATCTCAAGATTATAGTAATGCTAAAGTATTAATACCATTTATAACAAATGCAAGTGAATATTTAGGAGTAAAACTTGCTGTAAATATAAAAGATGCATTTATACATACAAAATATCCAATAAGACTTGTATTTAGATTTTATAATAAATATGATAAAGAAGATTCAACTATTCCTATACGTTTTAATGGTTCTGGTAGATACAATAGTATTATAAATAATGATAGACATCTAGAATTTAATGATGAAAAATGGGAGATATTACATTTAAGTTTTCAACACGAAAATTGGAACATTGATTTAAGTAATTAGAGTTTAAATACTATATGGGTATAGTTATAATAATCACTAGAATAATGATAAATGAACGAAGTTACTTACAAAAAACGTTAGTAAACTTCGTAATAGCTCGAACGAAGCAAATGTATTGAATATTACTAATTATTTAGTATAAAAAATCTTATTTGATACTATAGCAATCTAGCAAAGAACGCAATAGAGGAAGTATCTTCTAATAAAGTAACTTGGAAGTATGTATCTGGTCTTAAACTATGTGAAAATTGTTCATAATTTACTTTAATCATAGATTTAATAAATTCTTCATCTACTGTATCTTTTAAGAAAATAAATTCAATAGAATTCACTATTATTCTAGTTCCATTGCATTGTTTTGTTCCAGCTTCAAAATCTAATTTTGAAATTCCTTGTATTGTATGAATTTGTACTTTCTTATCAGATTTTGTTTGTTCTATTTGTGAATTTTGTTCTGTATTCATTTGTGTAAATATTTTATTATTATAATATCAAAATATTACAGTTATAGCTATAGCAAAATATATTGACTATTCCTACTTGATTTTAGAAATATAAATAATGTCAATTTTTATTAGTTATAAACTAAACTTTATTAACCATTTAAATTTGCATTATATATTACAAAGACAAATAAAAACAGTAATATAGATAATTTGACATATTGAATATTATATGTCTCATTCAGTTCGAGTATTATTTCAGACAAACTCTGTAGCAGAATTATTTACATAATTGATATTAGATACTATAGAATATATGGATATTAGTAGAATAATTTTGAACAAGTGTATTGTATATATATTAAATTAACCTTATAATTATTTTTAAATGGTCTTAACTAATATAGATATAAATTAGATGTTATATGTTCTATAAATGAGTGCATTGTTATCATGAACCTATAAAAGAGAATTGATAATGCTACAACATTATTTAATTTTTTGCATAGTCAATATGATTGCGGTCTATAAAGTAAGTATAGATTGAAAGCAACATAGAAGAAGCTGGAATATATTAAAGTAAGGCTAAGTGATGATTTTTATCTATTTTTCCTTATATGTATAAATTAAATTGATTTTATAATTAATTTAAATAAATAATTAGATGTGTATCGAAATATACCAAAATACTGAAAAAACACATATTGTAAAATCATTAATACAGTTCTCATATGAAAAAACTATAGGAACTTTATATGATGTATCCGAAAAACAATATAGTAGAGATGATAAAGACTTCACTGATGTTGTTGATTTATCAATGCATTCTAGAATAGATAAGTTATCAATACTTCCAAATAACCTAAGATCGCAATTAAAAATAGAATATTTACAAGAAAATACAATATCATATGAAGATATTCAAATACTGTTGTCAAATAACTGTGAAATGATGGAACGATGCCATTGTGCTTATTCAATAAATTTTTTAAAGAATGATGAAATAGAAAAATTTCTAGATTTTTTTTATCATGAAGCAGAGAAAACAATCGATTATCGTGATGTTCAGACTGTTGATGAATCAGCATGTTTACTCATAAATCGAGCAAGATTGTCCAGCACTATGAAAACACGTTTTCAAAAGTATTTACAAAAATTTGAATTTATAGGTAGAGATAATCCACAATTATCATTAAACAAACATGACATGATGCAATTATGTAACTATATTGATTTACCAAAAAGTGCAAAGATTGCCATCACCAACAAAATAGTAATATTTTTATATGACAAATTACAATCACAAGGTATATTTGACTACTATTTTAATAGAAAATCAAACGAAAAAATACAAAGTTTAAAAATTCCAAATTTAACAAAAAAAGAACTGTTAACGAGTAAACTAGCATATGATGATTATGCTAGAAAGTTGTATGTTAGTAAAAGCGAAAAAGAAAGAATACTTTGTTATACTCTTCCGCTTAACAAATCAATATATACTTTGCGTGTTGAAGACATCTATGATCAAATCATGACAAACGATGATCTAGATATTGATGTATCATTCTATGCTTCTGGAACATATATAATTAATGATATATTTTATAAATAGGGTTTTGAAAGAAGATTTGATCGATCTTGTGACATTTATCGTTTTTTGGAAGAAATAAAATCTTTGATTTGCAAAAGTGGTAATGATGATTTAAAGGTAAGAACTTTATTAGTTATGGGAGAATATGAAAAAGTATATTTAAAATACGCAAACTTACAAAAATTAGAGGAAGAATTAGAACAAAGATTAAAAATATTAGCAGGTCAATCTGCTAGATTAGAATATAAATATGCTTGCTTTTTAGATTGCGGTGAAAAACATGATGATGCTGGTTTAAAATTTTTATATTTTGATGATGATGACTGCGGTATTTTTTTTAAATTAAGAATGGAAAAATTTATAAGTTGCGAAACACTTATTACTTATGTTTATAACAGTAATGAAAGAGTTAAAAGTTATTATGATTTTACTATTAATAATAAAAGTGTCCCAATTGAATACAGAAGAGATAATATACGTTCTATAAATAAATGCATTGTTAAATGTAGAAAAACAATCAATAATGTAATTAGAAGAAGTAACAATGTTGTATTGTTGTATAATTTTTTCGTTACATCACATAATTGTGATGTACACAATGCAATTAATAGTCGTACTGTTTTATAATTTTTTTATTCAGTTTTGTTCAGTACATCATTGTGATGTACACAATATGGGATTATAGTTAATGTATAACATTTAATTATAATTATTTACGACTAAATTAAGAATTATCATCATCCAACATAAATTTCATATTAGAAATAATAGAGATCTACGTTTTATATATTAACCACATTTCGTATAATAATTGCTCTAATCCTCTATCGTAGAATAAATCCACTAAATATTTGTCTTTATGACGTGATGGGATATCTATTGCAAAAGGCAAAAACATATTAATGGATATAAGAAAACCAGAAATATAAAATGCAGGATACTCATTTATAGCCAAAGCACCACATAAACCAAATAATATGCCAGTAACTACAGCAAATTCATTTAATTCCATTATCGAACATGCTATTAAAATTGAATTGATTGCTCGACATAAAAGAAAACCAGCATTCATTCTAATGATGCAACTCCAAAATATTGACACATTATCAAAGAAAGTAAATTGTTTTTTTCTAATTCTATGATTATTGAAACAATTATTTCTATGCAATTTATTAACTGCATAACGTTTATTTAATTTTGCTATTCTTGTTCTTTTTTTACGGGTCACAGATAATCTTTCTACATGCATTTCATCTGTTTTCACAGATGAAATGCTTTTACCTATTGTTTCAGATAAACTTTTTTCATTAATTTCATCTGTTTTCACAGATGAACTGCTTTTACCTATTGTTTCAGATAAACTTTTTTCATTAATTTCATCTGTTTTCATAGATGAACTGCAATTGTCTTTAAATTCTTTGTCTGAAATTAACATTTCTTTCATTTCTTTAATTTCTTGACCTAAATTTACTAAATTATTATATTTTTTCTGTGATTGATTAAGCAATCTCTGTTTATGTTTAAAATTCTGACTGATCAGTCGAGAAAACCGAGAATTTAATTCATTAAGAATTTTTATTCTATCTGCTATATCTAAATGTGATAAACTTTCTTTATCACCACAAACCATTGAATTCATATGAGAAATTAATAGATCACAATTATCATTTTTAACATAAAAATGATCTACTTGCATTTTATCACATTGTTGTATATTTACAATATTATTGCTTTGTCGTTCGTGTAAGTGTTGATTTATAGACATAATATTAATTTCTTATAATTTTATTATATTTTCATGAATTGCAATTAAAGTTTTGTGTCACATAAATTAATCTGATTTTATTAATTCAATGTAAAATAAACATATATAAAAAGTTATTGTAACATGAATGGTGTTATTTATATTGAATTTTATAATTTAATATAAATAAATAGCATGAATATTAGCATATACAATCAATAACATGCTAAAATTAATAACTAACAGCATGTTAAATTAATAATAAATAAATGTTAACTGTAGTACAACATGTAATATATATGACGATTTTAGAACAATTTTATAGTGAATTGCAAGAACTAGAGAAAAAAGGAAACGAAAAATATTTTACAGTAGAAACTGTAGAACAAATACTTCACTGTAAAATAGATCAAGTAGAATTATCAAATGTAAATAAAACGAATTTAAAAACGTATTTACTAAAAAGCAAAACAGAACATGAAAGCGATTCAGTGTTATCATTAAATGTATATGAAATGTCAAAACTTCTAATTTGTAATCATATAACATCATTGCAATATGTAACCTACAGAATATTGAAAAATTTATATGACAAAATGGAAGCAAAAAATTTTCATGCTTATTATTTTTCCAAAATAGCAAATAGAGAAATAGAAAAATTACATATTCCATGTTTGTCAAAAAATTATTTAAAAGAACAAATAATTATGTTTGATATAAATGCTAGGAGTAATTTTATACTTAAAGATCAGAACAGTAAAGAATTGAAATATTTACTTATGGTAAGAATGGTAATACGCGCTTTTAGTTTTGCAGACATAAAAGAGACTGTCAAACATGATAAAACTTTGACAGAACTGTATGTTACACAAACAAAAAAGATTAATGATATATTAAGTAAATATGACAATTAGCCTAATACACTTAACCTATATTGTGATATCTATTATTCTTTTGAAACAGTTAAAGCACTTATTATCAAAGAAAATATTGCTTATACTGATATTCTAGAAAAATATGAAACAATATGTTTACAATATGAAGAATTAACCTCATTGGAGAAAGAATTAGTGAAGAAAATAGCCAGGTTAGCATATGTATCTTCTCAATTAGAGCAAAAATATGCTTGCTTTCTAGATTGCTATAAAGTCAAGTTGAATGTTTCAGCATTCTTAGATATACATTTAGAAGATAACGACTATGGTTATAAATTGAAACAACAAGCAGAAGAATTTACAAGTTATGAAAAACCTGTTTCTAGCGCATTTCAATTGTTGATTACATATCGTGAAATTATCCCAATTGAATACAGAAGAGATATTATATGTTCTATAAATGAATGCATTACTGCGTGTAAAAAAACAATCTGCCAGGTAGAAACAAGAATTATTAATGCTACAATGATATTTTATTATTTCAATGAAAAATATGATTGTGAACAACACAAAGTAAGTATATAATAACACTTTGTGTATAATTAAACATGCCAAAACAAAATTATAATAGTTTCTGTTTATTTACCATATGCACGAATCAAATTAATTTTATGATTAATAGAAATAGATGTTAGAATATAAAACACATCAAACAAGATCATTAGTTCAATTTTCAGCTGAAAAAGTTCTAGGAGCTATATACAGTAGAGTGGAAAACAGTAAAGATTTTGTCGAAGATATTGATGATGCAGTAAATTTAGAAATAGATAAATTATCGATACTGCCACACAAATTTAGAAAACATTTGAAGGAAAATCCACAAGACTTTGAATTCATAGATGAAGATCAATATTTAAAAAGATTTTTTCACAAATATAGAAAGATTACTTTTCCAGCTGAACAATGTGTAAATCATATGGATATTTTACTCGAATTTGTACATGAAAAAAAGATAAATACTTTATTGTCAGGTAAATGTAAAATGTCACAAGTATGTTATTGTGCTGATACAATAACCTTTTTAAAAAGTCAACATGGACTTGAAAAAATTTTAAACATTTTGGATCACAAAACATCAGAAAGCGCAAGAGTACAAATGCTTTTTTTAATAAGAGCGAGTTTTGATAAATACAAGTATACTGATACAGTTATGTATAAAAAAATAGAAGAATTAAGATTACCAAATAGTGTACAGATGCGTTTAAAAAGTTATTTACAAAAAGTTAAATTCAAAGATGTAGACGACCCATTGCTAGTATTAAATAAATTTGAAATGCAGCAATTTAAAAGCTACACTGATTGTATTACATTGCGTCATACGGTAAAAAAAACTATGCAAAATTTATACGATAAAATGGAAGACAAAAAATATTGCGCTTATTATTGTAACGACATGGCAGACAAAGAAATACAACGTTTAGAAGTTTCAAGTACAATAAAACTAAAACTAAAACGCCACAAATGCGATAATGATCAAAACATTAGATCTCAATATAAGTTTGATAGTGTAAAAAAAGGAGAAATAAAATATTTGCACCCGGCTCAAAAACCAATACTCACTTTTAGTATTGCAGACATTGAAGATGATTTAGCTTCTACATCATTATTGATTATTACTGAAACAAATATTATTAATAAAATATTTGAAAACAGCGAACTTAGTAAATCTTGTGATATCTATCGTTTTTTACCAGAAATTAAAAGTCTCATTAGTGAAGAAAATTCTGATTGCATTCGTGTTTTAGAGAAATATGAAACAGTATATCCAAAATATGAAGAACTACTTTCGCTAGAAAGAGAATTATATAACAAAATAAGTACATTAATACAGAACTCTGTTAAATTAAAACAGATATATGCTTGCTTTTTACAATGTAATCCAGAAGTAGATTCTAATTTACAATTTTTATATTTTGAAGATGACAAATATGGTACTAAACTACAAGAAAAAGTTGAAAAGTTTATGAATTGTGAAGTATTTGCTGAAGATGAAGTAGATACTGTTTTCAGTGCTGTTTTTGATAATGCTTATAAAATTGTTCCAATTGAATACAGAAGAGATAATATATGTTCTATAAATGAATGCACTATTAAATGTAAAGAAAAAATCATTAATGTACAAAATAGAATTGATAATGCTAAGCTAATCTCCAACTTTTTTGATGAACAATATCATTGTAGTATGCACAAATAACGTATATATTATTAAAATTAAATCTACTTTCTGTTCATTTCCCATATGCACGAATCAAATTAATTTTATAATTAATAGAAATAGATGTCAACAGATAACACGCATCAAACAAAACCGTTAGTTCAATTTTCAGCTGAAAAAGTTCTAGAAGCTATATACAGTAGAGTAGAAAACAGTAAAGATTTTATCCAGGATATTGATGCTGCAGCAAATTTAGAAATAGATAAATTATCGATGCTGCCATCCAAAATGAGAGCATCTTTGAAAGAATATTTAGAAGAATCTGAATCTGAATCTGAATCAATGGATGAAGATTCTTTAACTACACAAATATATGTAAATAATACAAGTTATTTACAACTTATAGATGAAGAGGATGTAAATATTTTATTGTCAAATGAATGTAAAATGAAACAAGTATGTTGTTGTACTGATTCAATAACTTTTTTAAAAAGTGAAAGAGAAATTGAAAAAATTTTAAAAATTTTTTATTACGAAATAAAAAAACAAGAACGAGAAAACGTGGGTTTGTTAACAAGAACAAATTTTTTTAAATACAAGTATATTGATGTGGCTATTTATAGAAAAATAAAACGATTAAAATTACCAAATAGTATGAAGAGGCGTTTCAAAAGTTATTTACAAAAAGTTAAATTCGAAGATATAGACGACCAATTGATAATAATAAATAAATTTGAAATGAAGCAACTTAGATGCTATACTGATCAAGCTACATTAAATTATGCGATCACAAGAATTATGCAAGATTTATATGATCAAATACATTCAAGAAATTATTGCGCTTATTATGGTAGCGAAATAATAGACAAAGAAATACAACGTTTAGAAGTTTCAAATTCAATAAAACGAAAACTCGAATCACGCAAATGTCGTAATGATCAAAACCTTAGATTCTTTTATAAATTTACAAATATGACAAAAAAAGAAAAGAAATATTTGCACCCGGCTCAAAAACCAATACGCGCTTTTAGTGTTGCAGACCTTGAAGATGATTCAGTTCCTGCATCATTATTTATTAC
>JAUTBV010135817.1:0-51292 GCA_032361325.1 Lepetodrilus fucensis
GTAATATTTCTATGATCAATAGAATACTTCTATCTTTATTACAATGTGGCTGTAATATTTCTATGATCAATAGAATAATTGTATCTTTATTACAATGTGGCTGTAATATTTCTATGATCAATAGAATACTTCTATATTTATTACAATGTGGCTGTAATATTTCTATGATCAATAGAATACTTATATCTTTATTACAATGTTGCTGTAATATTTCTATGATCAATAGAATACTTCTATCATTATTACATGGTGGCTGTAATATTTCTATGATTAATAGATACTTCTATTTTTATTACATGGTGGCTGTAATATTTCTACGGTCCATAGAATAATTCTATATTTATTACATGATGGCTGTAATATTTCTGTGGTCCATAGAATAATTCTATATTTATTACATGGTGGCTGTAATATTTCAATAGTCCATAGGATACTTGTATGTTATGGCTGCCATGTGGCCAGAGTGAATTCTGCTGTTTTAACGAGGCACAAGTTTGTGCATAGAGTACAGACTCATCAACTTGGTGACAGCGCCATTATTCCTGGTCAGAGAGAGTCGTGTCATTTAAAACTGTCCTCAGTTGTAACAGCTGTTGCCATAGTGTATGCACTACTCTTTATAAATACTGTGTTAATACTATAAAACGTGATAATATTAAACTGAGTAAGCATGGTAATAATTGTACGTATGATTAAATGAATTAGGTCAACATAAGTTTTTTATTTCCTAGTATTCACAAATTATTCATACAATGGACACATTTTATTTAATTAATGTATTATTAATCTATGCAAAGGTTTGTTGTAATTTTACTATAATATTATTTGTAATTTGTTGCGGTAATTGTGGTGGCAAGACCAGAAATAGAGTACATTCAAACACAGACTTGCACATTATCATGTGAAATTAGTACAATGTAACGAGACTAGATATTCTGTGGTATTCCACCATGTGGCGTCTTTCAAGTCACAACTCTATACTTATAATCGATAAAGATAATTTGTTAACTGGTAACCTGAGCTTTTATAATGGAAACAAATTATGGAGTAAAAAATAGCTGGAATTATATAATCACAGAAAAGTAATGAGATTTTAACTTGAATACATGAAGGAAAATTATTTTATATTGTTACAAGATCCTGTTTATTTTGGGTGCCATCAGTGGATTTACATAGCTGAGATGGAAAGTGCAACACTATGATACAACTAATTGCAGGAGAAGATTGATTTTTCATTTTGTCTATACTTTCACCACAGTGCGTTATTTCTGGGCCGGTCATGCTTGGGTAACAACCAGGAATGTTTCTCTGCTGCTCAGATATATACAGATATATCATAGCAACATGATACTTTCAAAAACAACATTATATAGTATGTAAATAATCATAGAACAAGGTAATGTGTCAGACATGCTTTGTAAACAAAGTGTGATGCGAGTTTGAAGGATTACTAGGTTAATACCAACATATTATGTATTCATCTAAATGTTCTTTATTAAAGGAAATATAGTATTTGCATTCATACTTTGAAGAAAATTTCTCTAGGAAAATGTTTATTTCATTCATGCAATCAATTTCCAATTAATTTATGTTATTTGGTTGAAAGGAGTCTGTTTTATAGTAATTGATACCATGGCTCATTACGTCTTTGCTAATTATGGACAGAAAAGTGCAATCAATTTACAGCACCATGTAGAGAAGAAATGCCATGTTTTTGTAAAAGCAATCCTACTTAATGTAAAATGTAAGGAGGTTGTAGTTTTAAATGTGAGGAGGTTGTAGTTTTAAATGTGGAGATTGCGTGACATGTTTGATTGGTGTGAGATCGTGCCCGCAGTCTGTCAGCGTGGAGACAGTCAATGTCCACCTGCAGATTGCCCATTGCCTGCCTGATTGCCTGTCCGATTGCCCGGCCCAGGCTCCACTCATTGAAATCTCAGTGAAGCGGCACGCTGGCCACAGCACAATTCGGGAAGAGTCGGGGTGATGACTCCACGGCAACAATAGCTAGAGAGAGGCGGACCGACCAAGCCACCGACCAAGCCACCGAGCAACGACCGACCATCTCTAGGTAGTGACAGAGACAGGAGCAGAGAGTTAGTGTCGGAAGTAGGCCCGCAGTGTCACACTAGTCGAGAGATCTCGCTATCCGCTTGGGATGTCGTTGTGTTACTCTGTCAAACAGCCCCAGTACTACGTCGTTGACTACCCTAGGTCCGTGCAAGGAGTATGTGGCATGCCAGTCCAGCTGAGATCAGATTCTGAAGCTCTTGACGAACTCCAACAGGTAAAACACGTTGTTGTCTCATGCAGTACACCTGGATAAGCTGAGGGAGCTGACCGTGGGATGGGTGTGGCTGTTTAGCCGATTCCCTCCGTGTGTCCTCCCCGATACCTTGTCGTCCTGTATTGCCAGTGTCGCCATGTTTCATGATTGGAAAATATACTTGAAAGGAGTTGTGCATCCTTATCTACTGTCACTGTTTACTGAATACTTGACATTTCATGACATTTGAATATATTTCTACCACTTTAACTACAAATATGTCACATATCTGAATATTTTGCAACCAAATTTGACGGTGTACCACTGAATATTTATCTGTGTAGGTAACGCTAATGTTTGATTGCATGGTATCGGTATGGGAGTGCTCACATGTCTGGACACATCAAATGTTTTATTCATCCTTCTCTCCATCTTCTAGTGATTTACCTGTGAGTTGTGGTAGTTAAAGGTGGGTTGAAGGCTTCAGCGGACCAAGTCAGAGGTCAAGCCTCTTACCATGTGCCTGATTTGTTTGACCAATACTGACCAGAATGCCACAACAAATTCTTCTTGAACACATCACATTTTCGTATTAGTGAATCACAATGTTTGATGGCAAAATAATCAGTAATGTGTTAAAGGTCATAACGAACTTTTATTTTCTGTTGCATTATAGTAGTATTCTTATATGGATTTGTTCTGGTTACGATTCTTTAATTTTGGGGGACAGATCATTGGATATAATTTATGCTATATTTATTTTGCTCTATAAATGTATAGTATAATAATAATAATAATAATTGAATTAATTTTTGTTTGGAATATCTGAGTTTATTTTATTTTATTTTATGATATAGTATAAATTCATGATTAGGATATTTTCAACTGAAATTTAAGGAATTTAAATTGTTTATGAAAGTTTAATAAGCAGCAAAATTGTCTTTAATTATGTCAGCGATTTTCTCTGACAGATAACATGCTGGTGACTCCCCAATTAATAGGATGTGGTTAAAAGAATGTGGTGACTGTGTGTCATACAGATGGCATGTGGAGACATCACACCTCGGGGTCAAATGTGAATGAAGCCAGTGGTTTAAAGCCATAATCTCCAGTTTTTCTAACATTTTTTTTCTATTTTCCAGTTGTTGTATATGAGTGAAAGTTTCTTGCTGCATCGTTGTAGCCATGAATCACTCACTGTATCTTCCAATTTTACTTACTACTGATTAAAATAACTTTCTATTAAGTTTGGCTTGAATTAAGTAGTTCATGAATACCAACACATTTTTATATAATATGTTTGTACATGCTTTGAAAGGTATACATTTTAAACTGTTTTTTATTTTGTATTACTGATGCAAATTAATTCATGAATGCAAGCTAATGCAAATTATCTTGATAGTATGTATCATAAATTATATATGCACATACAGATGAAACTGAATAGTTTGTGAATTAATATCTACATTGTATATCTATACATTCATGATTTAATCGTGTCCTAGAATGCTGCATGATTAAACAAGCAAGGTTATTGAATATGTGTGTAGGTTTAGACTTTGAAGCAACATTATATGCTGTTCTATTGATATGCAAGTGTACTGTCTTCTCACCTTTCAGAGTGGCCAACATTAAATAGTCCGTCCCTTCTCTTATTTCAATGTGGCCCACTCTTAATGCAGAGTCATGCCGCCTCCATGTTGTGCCTTTAACATGTCTGACATACCAGAAAAATATCACAAAAATAGAAACATGTTGGTGACAAATGTATCTGAATAGCCTACAAAATCTATATTTGGAATGAGATATTATGTTAAATGGTTATATAATTTTTTGTTTAAATGTTAACTGGTTAATGACTAGTATATAAACTACTTTTTAGTCTTTAGTTTTACAATTATAAACTACTTTTTAGTCTTTAGTTTTACAATTGAGCCATCTGAATTATTAACTGTAGAACGAGGTCTTGCTGCCTGGAATGGTGTGGATGTTTCATCAGTTTGTTTTATATACATGTGAACACGGTATATATGTTGTGACATGTAGGGAGATTAGCACTACTACACCCATAGATCATGTGTTATGTTCTTAGAGCGATATTGGATGAACGCACCTATTCAAAGTGATATGCTATTATTCATGCCAGCTCTCTGTGACCTGTGAGGCAGGGAAATCCAAAGAATGTGACTTTATTAACCCCTCGTTCATTGAGCAGTGTAATAATTTCAACAATAATCTGACATGGTGGCATACCAGACTTCATCAATAAGCTGCACTCCTCCAACAAGGCGGACCCATACAGGCCGTCTACACCGACATGGACTACATACACTGCCGCATATTATACGAACTGAGATTGCAGTCAGTCAACACAGTATACCTAATCTAGTCAAAAATAAATTAAAACGGAGAGCTATAATGACATTTTTTTACCTTTGGGTGGAACTTTTTGTTGGTTTATTGGCTTAAAAGTCTCTATGCCAGCTTAAAGTAAGCTTTGGTTGCGTATTTTGACTATAAATTTACCGTAAGCGATTTCAACAGGTGATTTACTTGTAATGAGATGAGGAATGTATAGCCAGTCAAGCAGGTAGCTCTGAACACACATTGACCCTAGCAAGAGGGAGGGGGAGAGAGACTAGAAATAGAGTAAATTCATGGGTGGGGTGGATGATAAGACAGGGGGAGAGAGGATGGAAAGAGGCAGGTCGTTGACAGGGTGGGGTGGGTTGGACTGATTCTGACCCTCTCAATTACATCTGGGCTTATCATGTCCCAGTCAGTTAGCTAGAGGCAGATGCACTTCACTGCTTCACTATACCACACATGTGTTGTCATATTCCCATATAGTATTGTAATACAACACCCCCTCAGGGGAGTTTGTCTACGCTCAGTCCTCGCTATACTGCTGGGATATTTGTCTGTATCACCACAGTACTAGTTGGGTTTCTCCCATCAATCAATTTTCTTTCAAACCCAGTGGCCTTCTACTGCCAATCTATTAAGGAGGTAAGGGGATTCCCTTCTTTGACTTCATAATAAGGTGTTTGGACCTCCCCTGAAAGAGTTCCTTTGAGTGTGTATTTCTTGTCAAGGATAGAGACATTTGTTGGAGAATGTCTGAGAAATGTTTATTGGCTAGACAGGTCATTTGGGTGGGAAGTGGACTGTGAGAGGCGTTCTATAGAAATATAAACAGGTGTCAGTAGATGAGATATCCCCAGCGGTGCCACCCTGGAATTTGCTGTCAGTGTTTGTTAGCAAAAAAAACTTACTATCTCTGGAGTAATTGTCAGCTGTGTGGTTTGCCATCAGCTGCTGTCAGTAGTAGCTGTTGTTGTAGTAGCTGCTGTCAGTAGTAGCTGTTGTTGTAGTAGCTGCTGTCAGTAGTAGCTGCTGTCAGTAGTAGCTGTTGTTGTAGTAGCAGACGAAGTAGCAGCAATAGTAGAGGTAGTAGCATAGAGAGCAGTAGTAGTAGTAGTTTTAGTAGTAGTAGTAGTAGTAGTAGTAGTAGTAGTAGTAGTAGTAGCAGTAGCAGTAGCAGTAGTAGTAGTAGTAACAGCAGCAGCCGAGGTAGTAGACCAGGTAGCAGCAGGTATGCCAAGCACAAGAATGGCAAAGTGGACGGTGGTAGTGTACACACCTGAAGGGTCTGAGTTTGATGCTCATACCATCTCCACACTGGGGTACACTTCATATACTGCTACACTTGTACAATAAAGATGATTTATAGGATGCATTGTCAGTAACTATGTGTAACTGCCATATAAGGTAACAAATAACTAAAGTGATAACTGTGGCTTGAGAGTAGCCTAATTTCTAATTACAGAGGCAAGCACAGTACACTTGTGAGTATGTAAGCTATGCTAATCTGCTTATGTCTATTTCTAAGCTGGGGACTTGGTGAATAAAAAGGGCCACTGTCTCTGCCTGTCTTGTGTTCCCTGAGGCTGATGGTGATCAGACTGTCAGTGTTCAGACATGAATGAATCAAACATTTCCACCTGTCTTCAACTGGAAAATTGCTCTTTTATGACCCTTTCAAGAGCAATCTTTTTATATATGTTTGAAGGGTAATTAATTTTTAATTAAGGATAACATTCTTGAATCAAAAGAGGGAGATGTGCTTCATAGTACTAGCACTTGTCAGAATGTTGTATCTTTTATAAATTACATATTGAAGTAAATATTATGAATTGATTAAATAAAATAGTTAAAAGAATGTAAGTTATGATCTGAGACACTGGTCCAGGGGTGCAGTATCACAGAAATTGGATTAAGAAGTTTGGTTTGTTAGGGATTTTCTTAAGCAGAACAGCCAATATTTACCGATTGTGATAAGCAAGTTTATTTTATGGTGCTGTGTTGAAGTAAAGATATACAATCAGATAGCTGTTGACACTAGGTAGTCCTACACTGAGACTGGGTGGTATGGCCGCTGTCCTCATTGTTGTGTCGCCATGGTAATGGTGGGTGGGGGTGGAGTAAGTGGCTACGAGTGGGTGAGCATGGAGCGGGGCACTCCGCAGTCACTATCTGCTGGTCCACACTCACACTGGAATGACAAGCTGCCACTGAGACGGACATTTGAGTCGGGACACGTATATTTCTGCCAGGTAGGTCCTGCCTGACTGCGTGCAGATAAACATGGGGCCACCTTCACAAAGCATACCTTAGCTTGCACAGACATGTCCTCTCATACTGGGAGTACACAGTCATGTGCTGCCTGTCTGCTCTTGGTGGTGTTGTGGAATGGGTCATTCAAAAGCTCATCTGATTCGGGAGCTGGGATTTCGCTGGGATTTCGAGATGCTAGATTTCAGTCATGCTGGTTATAAATGGACACTGTTTCATGTCGTGAGGTCCTGTACATGCTTCACATATAGTAGGATGATAATTGGATGACCTATATCCATTATCAGGGCTGGATTACTTATATGCCTGACCCAGATCAAGGCCATCTGCCTTGAAAAATGGTTCACCTGTATTAATGTACCTGCATTAAGAGCAAGTAGTAAATTTACTTGGGTTGTCCATGTGTAAACATATCTTTGGTTGAGCAAGTTTATGTGTTTGGTCAAGTATACTTATGTGGTGTCCAGTGTGGTCTGAGAGAGGGGTTGGGCCAGTGAGGGAGGGGAGGTTCTCTGATTACGGACAAGGTATGTGGGTGACGGCCCCTATTGTCCTCCCTACAAACACTTCGCGGACCAGGGAATCCAAAAGGGACAGTTCATTTACCACTGCTGTAAAGATAGGTTATTATGAAAAGGAGGGGTTGTGATTAGAATGTGCCTTTCAACTCCTTGATGCTGGCGAGTGGGAAGAGCCTTTAATGTCGGCTGCTCAATGCCGGATTCAATATGCAGATTCCGCAGTGGTCAATGAGGCAAAGTGTGGCTGTAATTACTACATGGCCGGCTTTTCACCAGCAGAGAAGGGGGCTGATCAGGGTCATAATTGTGGATTATAGTTTACAGATTATCGTATTGTTGAAGGATGTGTTTTTGTATTGATGTTAAGCACTGCAATAAAGTTCTATTCTAATGTATAGGATTTACACATTCTGAAATGCTTCATTGTATGTTCACCTTGAGGATTATGTGTCTTTAATGAAGTCTGAGTTATTTATGTTACCTAGTACATGATGTCAAATAACTGTCAAATGTAGAAACATTCCTATTATTCATCAACGTTTTCTTTACATTTATGGAATTATTATTGATGGTTTTCTTACAAGATTGAGATAATGTGCCAGAAAGAAAAAAAGTTCATAGATATTTTCTTTGGAAATCAATCTCATCCACTAATACGACTTAAATCTTTTCTATCAATTCAAATCCTATCACAAGACCTTAGCCAATTAACAAATCTTACCACAAGACCTGGATCGTTCAACTACTGTTACCACAAAACCCTAGCCAATTAACAAATGTTACCCCAAGACCTGGACTGATCATCCAATGTTACCCCCAAGACCCTACATCCCTCAGTTGCTGCTCCACCCAGACTGTTACCTGAGAGCTGGGTTAATTCCTAGAAGGTAGAAAGGTTGACAGAACCCTGTAAGATTGATTGATTTACAACAAAGCAGGATTTGTATTAGTTGGCATTAGGACTTCACATCTGTCTTGCACATCATTCCTGACAGTGCCTTCTCATTAAGCCAGATAATACCTCCAATCTAATATAATGCCTAAGCAAGAGTTAATTTGTGCATTCATGTTGAGATATAGATTTTAGGATTTGGGAGAAAATGTGTCATATCTTTTCATTAATTTGTGACACCACGTGTATGTCAAGTGTTTCTGTGCATGAGAGAGAGAATGGAAGGGATTCTCCTGTTTGTTGAGCCCTGGCTGACTGTCCAGCAGTACCATGCACTGACGTTGTAGTTTAGATGACACAGATACCACATACACAGCATGTATTGTGAAGTTAATCGAAAACATTTGCACATTTACATGTCGATAAATATTTCATGAAAGTGTACAAACACTTACAGAATAATACCTCCCCTTATTTACCCTAGAATGTAATCTCACTCTCCCTAAAATGTGACCTGCATACCCATCTGCATTCCATATAGGTATGAGGTATACTGGAGGTATACTGGAGGTGTACTGGAGGTATACTGGAGGTATACTGGATACCCAGTGTGCATGATGGACAGTAACAGTGCTGGGCCACCACTAAGCAAACACTGAGGTGTTTTATGTATATTTGTCAAAGATTGGATTGGTATATGAAGCACAAAGGAGTGGAAATTGTAAACGACTTAATATCCAATTTCACATTTGAAAAGAGGGTGAGTGAATGCCTGAATGTTTAACTAGAGATTATATATCCAGTGTTCTTCAAGTCATGTGGATATCAGCGTGGACCTGAAAGACGAACACGTAGTTTGGGAAGAACTAAATAAACAACACAAATTTGAGATTATCTAAATTCAACATTACAATGCTATAGATTTGTACAATCAGATTATGTGTTTATTCCTACTTGTAGACGGACACCAGTATGCTGTTATCTGTGAGTTGATCATTCTTACAGACTCACTGCTGTAAAGTCCACTGCTAGTTACACTTCAATGTAAATTACATAAGGCAAAGACTTGGCATTGATACCATTTGCCTTCTTGTAAACATATTATGGCTTTTTCTTGTGGAGGCCAAGGACTATATTGAATTATTCAATCATATTCTATTATGTATGCCCATCACAGGCCGGCATGGAATATGGTTATTGATAAGCTTCTGTACTGAGAGGAGTTGTGTGGACTGGCTGGCTTTCTCTGAGAGAGATGTGGGTACAGGGCATTGGTATAGGACAGACTGGGTATTGGACATCAGTATAGGACAGATTGGGTATTGGACATCAGTATAGGACAGACTGGGTATTGGACATCAGTATAGGACAGACTGGGTATTGGACATCAGTATAGGACAGATTGGGTATTGGACATCAGTATAGGACAGATTGGGTATTGGACATCAGTATATGACAGACTGGGTATTGGACATCAGTATAGGACAGATTGGGTATTGGACATTAGTATAGGACAGACTGGGTATTGGACATCAGTATAGGACAGACTGAGTATTGGACATCAGTATAGGACAGACTGAGTATTGGACATCAGTATAGGACAGACTGAGTATAGGACAGACTGAGTATAGGACAGACATACTGAGATTAGAACATCAGTATAGGACAGGACTGGTCTCCTCATGGATGAGGCAGTGATGTCTGATGGCAGTTGGGCGACAGTGGTCTGCTGTTTGTGTGTCCAGATTGTCCAGTTATCACTGGCCATACCACTGTGCGTACATGTTAAATCTATCTCTGTCCCTCATTATTCATCTTAAAGAGACACCAGAGACCAGCCTAGATTAACATGTCCGGTCTGCTTAGGATATGTTTTCTACATTTATCGTATCTTGAGATGAAAGATGCCAAAAGATTTCTATTTGATCTTCAATAATTTTATGTTCCACTGAATCTATAATAACATTTCTATATCTCTGGATCATCAACAACCTTTTACAAAAAGCTTCTGGCCCAGTGGGTCTTCTATAACTGCAAGGTGGATCTTTAAAAATGTCAATATATCTCTAGCTCAGTGGTTTGTGTGTTGAATTATTGGTGTGGAGATTCTAGGTTTGAAGCCCAGCATTAATCTACAGAAAATACCTTTTTAATGTGGTATATTATAACACAACCATGGCTGAGTACTTGGTGTGCTGTTACCATCCTAAAAACTGACAAACCACAACATTTTGAAAAGAATATTGAAGCAGTAACATACCGTATGTAATTATATACTCATACATTCTATGAGGCGATCAAGACATCTACTGTTAAGCTCTGTACAATTTTCAAGACCGTTTGGTCCAAGTTGTCTCAGTTTCTCTCCCACGGATTCCCTTCCTGCATATAACATTAAGTTGTCTCCTCATCTCTATAGTTATAGACACATATTGCAGGCTCTGGTACAGATTGAAATATTACACGGTGTTTAAAATAGTTATGGCCGGTATCGCCTTTATGGACTGAGATTCCATGGTGGACCATCCTGTCATCGTATCCTCCGAGCTCCCACCGGGCGCGTCACGACACGCTTGACCTGCTTTCCTGGACACCACCACCAACACCACATTCTTATCAGTTTACTACCACCACCACATGTATTGTAGCAGTAGTAGTAGTAGTGGTATATGTGGTGGGAACCGTAGTGTTGTATCTCATCTGGTGGGATCATCTGTACAATACTATAGATAGAGGCATTAGGTAGAGTGCATACATAGATGACATTGATAAACATTTATTAAAAGAATTGTACAGGGTGAATGACAACAGCTGATACATATCTGTATGTTATCAATACATTATTATACTTGTCCTTTTCCAATTACTGACTATTCTGTATATTTAATAGATATTAAATAGTGTAATTATAGGTTATAATGGATGTTCCATACATTTCCTATAACAAAATTAATTAGAACACTTGTTGCAGGTATTTAAAAAGTAGGCCTTATATATGAATTGCTTAGAGGTATATGCAGTTCTATATCGGTATCCATTATAATATAGTTTACATTGGTGGACCGCTTGTGTCTGTTCCATAAGCGCAGGCTTAGTCTGGTCAGGTGTCTCCCACTAGACTTGGTATAATGAGGTGGCTTGATTACAGGAGGTTACTCAGGTATGTGTGTGTGACAATTTTATCAGGTTTACAGTGTGTGCTGTGCGGCAAGGAGGTAGAGGGCCAGAGTGGCTGTTTGGTTACTCCAGTGAGGGACTTCTGTGACAGTAAATAACACGGCCTGTTTGCTCGTCTTCATGCTGCGACCAGCCAGGCAGGTAGACCAGCCAGCAGATATATACGCGGGCTTAATGAAATACTAGCCTGGACTCACAGTTAGATAGACCGTGGAACTTACCACACGTCGGGGGATACGTATGTTCAGTTCGGGTATGCTTGGTAGCCCAGTGTTTCTTCAGACCTCGGACGACAGACATATTCAGGTAGGCTGGATTTCAAACATGATGTTCTACGCTATCAGGATATCTCGTCTTCGTTAACTCACCTGTGATTAAACATGCTTACCTGGTGGAGTAGCGCAGGTAGATTACGTCCGGCCCAATCAAGCAGAGACACTTAGGATTGGTGACCAGATCCATTCCCTGTCGTGCCGTCTTATCATAACCAGTGGGTTTAGCAACTTGTTAGCTTTACAAATTATTGTAGTGTAACTGTCTTATACATATACTTATGTATGACTACCCCTGAGTTCTAGTTGTGGTATTTGCTATACACTGAGGTAGGTAACATTAACAGTGGGCACTGCAATATTCTTGATAATGTCAGATTGATACTTCTTCTAGCTATGTGAGCACATGGAGAGGTACCAATGTATTTATTGAGTGTTAGTATCAGTAGTGTCGTGATGTGTATTTATCAACTATAATTGATAATTGGGTAGGATTGTGTTAAGGCTGTGTGGAGACCTGTGGTAATTGACTGGCAGTGTTTGATGTACCACAGTACATATTTGATGACGTCCAATTATTGACTACACTTACGCTGAAGTATTCCATGTCATCAGTGCAGCCATCATGATAGCTTAATTAAGACTACCTGAAGCGATACAATCCTCATCATTTCATTGTACCGATTTAAAGAAATACAGTACACAACTTGTAGCATTTTTTATTTCGTAACTAAATTATGAAAAAAAATGTAATTTTTTCACGTAAACATTTCGGAATAATTCACATAAGGTGTAGATAATTTTGTCTATGTTTTAAATATTTACTCTGCAATGGAGATGTGCTGTGTGTGTAGCAGGAAGCTCAGAGTGGAGGCCGGCCTCCGTTCCTAACAATAGTCGTCAAACAGAAAGGTTTGCCTTAGGAATAACACGTTGTTTGTCCTTTCAAAAAAACTTGTTTGGTAAAATGTCTATTGACTGCAGGTCTTTAATACTGCAACGCTCGTTTGAGCAGAGGTATTTGAGCAGAGGTATTTGAGCTATGGCAAACAGCATGCAGAGGCAACACGGCAAGCTCTTTAGATGTATGCAAACCACAATACAATGCATTAAATGTATTGCTTCAAGAAAAGGAAAATAGAATTGCATTATGTGAAACGAAGTTAATTAAATACATAGAGTAATTAATTTAAGTTTTACTTTAAAAAATCCTACTGTAATATACAATAAATAACATTCTATGAATACACGGATATAAAACTTTCAGGACATGTTTGCTAATAACAGTTTTCAATTATTGATTAGGATCTTTCAAACGAGCAAGCGAAATAAATCAAATCTCATCTTGAAATGTTCAAAAAAATGTAAAACATTTAATGTTCTTGAATTATTTCCTTTCAAAGTCCTATAAAGTACAATTACCAAAACTTTAAATAATCTTGACATTTTACATTAAGCCAGTATATTAATTTTGAGACTAACGGTAATTAAATAAACAATTTAGCATATATATATATATTACATCTTTCAAGCAATAAGTAGTGTAGTGTGGTACATTGACATGTTGTGTCGTCCTTATTTGTAACATCGACATTGTCAAATTTAAACATGATACTAATTGCCCATGTACAGTAAGATCAGTGGATGTTCTCTGATAGCCTGGTGAATTTCACCTCTTGCGATGACGTGTCCCGTTAAAAGTAGGTAGGTGAATGTGTGACATGCCTCCATTACAATGAATCCATCTTCCACAATCATCTCGCTTTATACACACATTATATCTCTACAGTTCCAGTCTCATGGCCCCTTTGTCCTTCCATAGCTCAATTGTCCTTCCACTCGCGGCAAGATGCTGTGTCATATTTAACTTACTTAGTCCGGAACATGTATAATGTCCTGCCTATCCTACTTCCAACACCACCTCAAAGCAGTCATTCTCCTTAACCACTGAACAGATTTAGCTGTAAATGTGCATGCATACTCACATCAATGACCGTTTGAATCGTTGGAATCTTATTGGAAAAAGGGTCATTGACTTTTGACTATTAATTCGTGGAGCTATGGTCATGATATTTAGAATACAGGGCCCGTATTCTGGAAACTTCGTAAGTCCTAAAAAAATATTTTCTGCTTATGTTAATTTTTTAAGAGATCGTTTCTCACATCATAGAACTTCTTAGCTAAGAAGTTTTGAGAATATGGGGCCAGATGGATAGTGGCACATTTTATAAAATTATATGTTTCATTTAATTGGGAGTTAGAATGACTTATGATTTCCTGTTAACCCTTACCAAATGCCAGCTTTCATATCCAAGTTTTACTATAATTAATTTAAGTAGTAGTCACAACAGTAGATAGAAAGTATTTATATTTCATTTATTAAATAATCAATTATTGTATAATATTAAATATTTTTTATTTTTTTATTAAAGTAGCTGCTTTGCCCAATATGCCAGTTGGATCAGCTAGAAGTACATCTGGAGTATTATTGTGATTTTTCATTATTAGTTCGATATACTATAAATATATCGTTAATGTTGTTCTCTATGGAATAGTAATGACACAGGGTTGGTCATTATTAAGCCTTTGATACAGACAGCAGTGGCTGGTCAAGCATGGTATAACACTCAATATACACGCAGTGCAATACCACCAGTATATCACACTGATGGTGGTCTCCATAGAACAGCACCAGTCTGATCAGATTCCTGGCTCCGGTGGTATGAATCCGGCGGAATGGTGGAATGGCTCCGGCAGAATGGTTGCAGTGTCTGTAGCTACTTGGTGCTCAGCGGTGCTTACTGAACCACACAGCTATTGATTGGCCATGAGAACAGACAGAAAGGCAACACTCATAGATTTCTACCCTATGATGTCCTGAGAGACAATAACCACAGGTTTAGTTTCCGATAGTGTATATTGATAGTGTATAGTGATAGATGTGTTTCTTCCTATTGCTTATTTTTCAGTTGGCCATTTGGATATTGATTGTATTGGATAAAACATTTTGCATAATAGTCTTCCGTCTCAAATTTCACAGTTTTCAGATTGTTCAGATATATGGAACACGCTTTGGATATTGTTTTAATATATATAAAATTATCGAAAAATATTATTAAGTTTTCAGATTCTAATGCATATATTCTGTTATTAAGTAACCTAGAAATATTATTATATTGATTACTGATGTTTATCAATTGCCGTAATGAAAGATATGTACATGTGACATGTGTAGTGATCATCAGACTATACAATATTCATAAAGCAGTGATGCGATAGCGGCATGATGTATAAGACATGTATATCTGACGTGCAGTGTGTCATCACGCCCATACACACCCGTAGAATATGGCATCGTAATGTCTGTAGCAGTATGGATACATGACCGAATATTGGATTTAATATTCACTCTGTGAGAACTAGGACTGTGCTATTAGACTGTGTTACTTCTGTGAGTCAGCTGTGTTATTTAGTAGAACAGAGTTCAAATATTGCTGATGGAACTCCTCATCAGCAATATTTAAGACAAATGATTAGATAGTTTTTGAATACTAGTACTCTTGCATTCAATGTTGTATCAATGCAATATGTTAATCGGTTAGTGTGGTTTGGGTTTCATATGGATTTTTTTAATTGGTTTCTAAGATTTGTTTTAGATATGTTGACCTTTTTGGTATGTCATTTGCAGACTGTTGGTTTAAGTAGGTATGAGAGATATGCTGTGATGTTGCGTTCTGTCTGCATGTAGTCTGTGATGTGTGAAGACGCTCACACCTAAGGTGCTTACTGAAACAAACCTCATTAACACCTTACCTAATAGCTTCTTTCATTTTGCATGGATGAAAGTCTTTCAACTTCCAAGCAAATAGCATTCCAACCCTGTAGATTAAAAATGTACTCTGTGGTAAATTGGGCATTGCTGATTATATTTCTGCATGGAACGTCTTTGTGAATTAAATCTATCTTCTGCCATGAAAGTACATGTATTCACAGGTAACTGTTTTATGTGTCAAAGGGAGGTAATCCTCCTGCCTTATTTACAAGCCATCCATCTCCGGGGACAAACTTACCTATCCCAGGTCTGACGAGTTTTTCAGATCTGTCTGTGCACGTTTTTACCAAGATTTTCTCATTGATGAATTTTCACATGTACACATTCTGACATATTCGGAGACTACTAACTAGTTGAAGCTGTCTGCTACTTTTTATTCTCTTTGGTTGATGTCATAGTTCCCTAGGCTGTGGTCTAGCTTAATGTAATGTCTTCATGTTTCATGATTGTGTCTTCAAGTTGTCTATGGTTGATGTGATCTAGTTTGTGTTTCTAAGATTGAAGGTTGATGACTAAGATTTGTCAGCAGGTTCAGATGGCAATGTAGATTCTAACCTTGTAGCACTGAAAAATGACCGCTTGGGTTGTATGATCTCCATGGAGTTGAGAATGAAGGCAGTATGCACTGATCATGATCAGAATAATAATGTAGTGCTTTGAGTATGCTTTCACACATGGATTTGGCATATTGTAAATGCATACATTATTATTATTACTATTATTATTATTGTTATTATTATTATTATAGTTGTTGTTGTTGCTGTTGCAGAGTTACCCGCCACGAAACATGCCTGCCGCCAGCCCTAACACCACCAGCAGCCAGTCCAGCAACCAGTCGCTGTCCGGAGACAATCTCAGTCGGACAAACCTCTACATTCGTGGCCTTAACCCCAACACCACAGACAAAGATCTCGTCACATTATGTCAACAGTGAGTACTACTTTTACCATGTGTCACAAGTCCATCTGTCAGGGTACTTACCCACACTTGTCCCCCCTGAGAGATGGCTGAAACATGTATACACATTGCTAGCTAATGATACAGTACACCAACAATAACCTTCTCAAACAGCTGGGAATCATTTGAGGTAGATTATTGACACCATTTGCTCTACTGCATTTTAAAATGGTCTATTCCAATGCATCTTTTGGCTTTTCAACATTAAACTGATAAAGTCTTGATATATTGTTTAAGGCAGCTGGGCCGGTATTCATAAAAGGGATTAAGTCAGTTTTTGATATATATTGATCATCAAAAACTGACTTAAGCCCTTTTATGAATACTGGCCCTGATGTTCAGTGTTTCTCATGTTGCAACTTCAGAAACTCAAAGGTATTTTATGTTTGATACAAATATGCATCTATGCCATATTATAGTTTTTTATGCTACATTTCTTTTCTACTTCTAAATATATTTCTTTATATTTCTAGGATCTTTTAACCAAAATTTAACTTACTTTCCATCTAAGATTCAGCCAATATCTATCACATTTTCATGCTATCCCCCAAGAGATGGTATTTGACTTTGTCTTCAGGAAGTTAAGAACTAAGATCATGAACAAAAAACTTTGAATCTGGGCGAGGCAATTGGATTGATTTTTCAGCTCAAAGCTGAACCTCAGATGGCTGTTGCCAATAGGAATTCTGACAGATATTTGATTAAATATCGTCCCAGTCTGTAATGAGGCGCACTGGGCATATCAGCCTCTGTACTCAGGTCCTCATAGGCTTGGCCCTCTTCTTTAATGCCCAATCAGCCCTCCACAAATACATCTGTCAACCTCATCTTTATAGCTTTCTACAAGCTAGTACATGGGACAAACTCAAATCTTTGAAAATATTACCAGCATTTGCCATGACTGATGTTTGAATGAAAGAAGCATTAATTTGATTAAGTAGGACTTTGATATAGTATTAGCTGGACATATTTGTAGGCTCATACAAATGTAATATATATTTGTAAATGCTGAATATATCATCTATATGGTAGTGCATTTTGCCATAGCTTACAATTATCGTCAGTATGGTATATATATTATATGAAATGATCAGGCATGAGATACCAGTATAACGGAATCAACCCACTTGCTTAGTAGTATTCCACAAGCTGTCACCACCGATATTATCGTCTTTATGAAGTCGTATTTATTATAGCAGACAATCAAGAGTCAGGTGATATAACATTATGTGTCTGAAACAAGCATTTTATTGTCTGGAAGTATCGGGATAGCCTGAATATTTGTTTAGCATGTTTGACAAATAGTTATTATACTGTGTGTGTTTGATATGCCCATGTAATGCCTATCTGAGTCCATGTAATAACTATATCTGATAAGAACACACACATACACACACACACACACACACACACACACACACAGATACTAGAACTACTCTCTTCCCTGTTTGCTAGGTTAATTATCAAGCTATAAAAATGTTTTCTAAGAACTGACACGGCCTAGCCCCACATAACTCTGTGTGCCCTACATACCGAGTGTGCAAGCTTAATCATGTATATCACCAAAGGTATTGCATCACAAGTGAACAAGTGAATCTTTCACCATTGTCACTATTACAGAAACACACCACCCAGTTTATCATTTTCTGAATCAATTTACATTTAGTTGTCAGTATTATTTATGGCTGGATGTGACAGCTGGTTATGTGCAGATAATATTGCACTTCAGTTTATGCTGTGTGGTATTGATGGTGAAGGCTGGTCCTCACTTGATGAATATTTATCTCCCCAAAATATCTCCCAAACATGCAACCATTCATCATATCTACAACATTAAACATAACATAAATCATCATTCTGATTCACATGTGTATTTGGCTGAACGTGGTTACAAAGCACAACATTGTAATCTGTCAAATAATAAATCATAATGCCCATGAAAAAGGCTATTAAATAGACTGTGTTTCAGTGCTGAAAAATATATTTTTGTTTTAGGTAAGTAAATCATAGATGATGATGACCCTGGCCCAAATATTGATGAAATCACAGAGCTATTAATGTCCTTTGTCCAGGGTTCTGTGTATCTGAGTATTACCAGCTTACCACTCACTGACATATGTCATGCTTTTCTCCTGTCAACATACGAAAAAAATGTTGAGTATTTATTGACAGGAAAATATTTTGATTTGTTGTAATTACAGTGCCATAAAGTAAATAAATACCGCACTTAGCCTGGCAGGCAGTCGGGCAATACAAAGGCATATAGCCTTGGGTGTTCATACTGGAATGAACAATGATACAGAGCTGGTCATTACCTTGCTGACCCCTGTCCAGTGTCTCAGGTAGTTGACCAGTTGGTGGACATATTGAACCACTTATGTAACCCGCCTTCAAGTACACAGTTCATGAAGTGAAAGTAAACCACTTTGTAAGGATGTAAACAGAGGTTCTGAGGCCAGGACTCATGTCAATTCGAGGTTAATTAAGAACGATTGACTGATTGCAGTTAATTATTGCAGGCATGTGTAATTAAGCAGCTACACGTGTTGTCTGTTTTGGTGTTCTTCAGTGATTATGCTTGATCATATGTTGATTCCCACATCATCCATATGTCATACTGAATATTGCGACTCATAGTCTGCTCAAGTTCAAGCTGAATACAAATTATTATTATCATATATTTTTAGATCAAGATCTGGCCCCGAGATTACGAAACTTTCTGAGAATTACTCCATACTCAACTCAGAATTATTTTCATAAAACGTCATGTGACGTCATAGCCTGAGAATGCTGTGAGTCAAGGGTTATGACGTCACATGACGGTTTATGAACAAAATTCTGAGTTGAGTATGGAGTCGTCACTCAGAAAAGTTTCGTAATCTTGGGTCCAGGTGACAGAGATTTTTGTATATGGAGACAATCATTACATGTGACAATTATAGCGGAGAGTAAATCTATCTGGAGATATTAACATATCTGTGAGAACAAGTGACTCCCATTCCTTACTGCAGGATCTGAACAGTTCACATTTTTGTACAATTCCAGGACTGCTGGCAACCCATACAACATCGTCATCCTCACTTGAATTATTACATTTCTTCTTATTGTCATGAGTGGCATCTCAGGATATGGGCTACTACATCGTAAAACATCATAAAACATCGTAAAACATCATAAAACATCGTAAAACCTATGATGTTCTTGATTACAACTTACAAATCAGACATATGGAGATGAAAATATCTTACTGAATTATTATTATTACACATCCTTATAGCTAGAGCAAGAGCCTAAGATAGATACACCTTAGTTCCTTAAAAAGTAGATTATTGGACCATAGCTCCTAATTACCTAATCTTCATTTTATGAATCGAAGATCAAAGTGTGTATTTGACTTTGCTGTAGAACTCCCTTGCTACTGTTACACACACTGACCTTCCTGTTTAATGATAGACTGAAGGACTTAATGAAGGGGGCATTTCTATGAGACAGTGCAGTTGTTGAGAGGCTGCCTATCATTACTGCATTCAGCTGGTCTTAGCTCTGGTAACCCTGATGTAACCCAGGCTATGACCTCCGGGATTAGGACCAATCTGGTTTGGATCTGATCTTATGAAACTGTGGACCACCACAAGGGATTGTGGGTATGCACCACTTATGTGGTCGGCCATTTTGATTCAATTCAGGCTTGTCGAAGCATGAAAAGAACAGATACTTAAAGTGGTTGGAAGAGATTTGTATATGTTAGGATTGTCGTGTTATTGAATGAATGATAGTGAATGGAAGCTTAACCTTAGGAAATAGACATTCATCTTTTCATAAAGATTTAGTAGGAACAATGTCCTCTCGGGCTTGATTGCAGCCCTTTGGAATTTCAAGTTTTCATGAAAACGTAGAACTTGAGGACATGAGTATGCAGGGTATAGTTGAATGAAATGAAAGAATGTCTGAATCGCTTGAAGATGTTCTGATAGATGAGTACAGGAGAGTTAAGGCTATTGTTAGTTTAGGGTCAGTTTGGTTCTAGATAGCTTCCATTGATACAGTGGTAGAAGAACACTTGGAAAAAACACAATTAGGATTCAATAGACATATGTCACTGAATATGTTGTATTTCTTCCACACAAGCAAGTCCATACTTAATGTAGCAAGTCCATACTTAATGTAGCAAGTCCATACTTAATGTAGCATGGACAAGATTAGAAGATTACCTGCTTTCCGTGGGAATGTTCTGGGTGTTCTGATTTTAAAAATGGAAATGAATATATCCACACAAAAATTGGCAACTTAACAACTTGGGTGACATGTATATTTCAAAATCGGATTTATGATGTATATTTTAGTCTCAGTTCTAAACAGGATTATTTGTATACATTTTCATGAATTAAGACGTAGAATGAATCATTATTTAAGAATATAGCTGGCACACTTTTCAAGAGTGCTGCTATTGAAGCTTTTATTTACAGTTGTTTTGTTCTCTAGTGAAAGTTTTGATTTATGATAATATACCATATTCTATTATTTATCACTGGCTTTTCATGTACTTCATGATATATCAGTACAGGGGGCAATGCCTTTAAGAGGTTGAATTATGGATACATTAGTGGGATGCTAAAACCCGACGTGAAGAGATTTCATAAAATATCCTGAGAGATTACAACAAACTGTCAGACAGAGACGGGGTAGAAGTACAAATCCAAACTGGAATAAAAAATTATTGACAGAATCCGCCTTGTGAGTTTGCTGTGTGTTGTATTGTATTGGAGGAGGATAGTACCACGCCCGACTGGGACAGAACAGAGATAGGTGTAGTTACACACAGTCACGCTCTCAGTGGGATGACAGCCATTATAACTGTGAGGAGAATGCTGACTAGATTCTCCCTGCTTGTTATTCTCCACACTTCAGTGGACATTTATATGTTATCTGGAGGCCGCGCTTCTTGGTATGTGCTATACCACCTCCAGTATGATTGTAGTTGTGATTGTAGTCATGATTGTAGTCGTGATTGTAGTCAGCATTTGAATGAAACATCGATAATTAAAATTCTATGAATGTACTTGAAGTAAATCTTTGACATACGTTCAGGTATTTTATTGAAAAGTGTCGTCAATTTAGAGACATTAATTCAAGTCACATGGTGCATCTGTGCCCATTAAGTAGCTCCTCAGGAGGGCAGTATTTGTGAATACTCACATTGGCAGAGGTGCGTGAAATTGTGGTGTTCTACTGGCAGTGAAGTAGTTATCATTCTAATACTCGGTAAGGGACGGCATGGCGTTTTTAACGAAAACACAATACTGTTTTTGTTGACGCATATTCCTCTTGATCCCGGCTACACTTTCAAGCATGGAAAATAGGTTATCTATGCAGTGCATGCTGAAATATTAGGTTATCTGTGAGGTGCATGCTGAATTATTTGTTTCAAAGTGTGATCATGTATCAGGTTTGTGTATCATGTAAACCCAGCCTAGCATAGCCCCAGGACAATACAGTGGTATCCCGGGAACGGTTACGTCTTTGTGCACACATTGCAGCATATAGTGTTTGTCAATATGTGTTAACAATTGGACACAATTGAGAAGATTAGAGTACATCTCATTTGTTCTTTGAGATGTGTCAGATAAAACGATAGTCCTCCTATTATGATTTTATCTGTTCTCATGCATACATAATGCCCAGATGCACTTTTTGAATGGGTGAACATTCTCAAAGTAAATTATAGTAGTACATATAGTAAATACAGGTGTATTTGATACCACAGAATAGGCTGGTGGGTCATGTAGTTAGTGTCCCTCCATCCATAACTTACTAACTGTTCTGCCTCGCTTACTAATTTCTATCAATATATCTATAGACATATATTGTACAATATTGCATTACAAATATTCAAGGAGAACTATTGTTTACATTGTATGCTAGAACTAAATGTATTTTCTTTTGATTTCAGATTTGGAAAAATTACATCCACAAAAGCAATAATCGACCAGACGACAAATAAGTGCAAAGGTAAGCCGAATGTATTGTTATGTGTTTACTTCTTCAATTTCCCATAAAGATTTCAATAATATTATTTTCACTGTCAAGATTTGCCTAATGATATTAGATTTTCTTTAGTTTCATTTCATGTTGGCTTTGTTTCCCATTAAAAGTGACATAAGAAGTATTGGATGATGGAGTACATTTCAGGGTTGCCACTAAACTGTACATAGATCACGTTGACACCCTCACTATCAGCAATGTCCTGACAGTTTCATACCTCGTCTTACTATAGCTAACATATTGAATTCATCTGTATTGATCAATTGTTGGGTTATCTCAGGTATTTCTCAGCTCGTGTACTTGTGACCTTGGTTAGTTTGTGTCCAGGTGCAAACACTGTATTTCAAACGACTGCCCAATTCTGCAGTAATCACCGTCATTCAATACCAAGAATAACACTTGTAGGTATGTAAGAAAATAATTTGTGCCACTCTATTTCTTCTCACAAAGTATTAACTAAATAATAAACTGTTGTGTGAAAAACTTGGAAATCTAATTTGAGTGCAGGCTTGAAAAAATAATTGAATTTGGTACTATTCTGGCAATAGTGGGAACAATAGTGTCGTGATGTTTGCATTACCCGAGTGTGTTTGGTTACCTGGTGTTCCTCGGCACACCTGTACAATGTGCCTACCTGAAGGCACCTGAAGGCACCTGCCACCCCCCTCCCCTGGGGATCTAGGCACTGGCTTGGTACCAGGGCTTTAATAAAATATACAGCTTTCTGAAGCTTTCTGAAAGCTACATGTTGATACATGCAACAAGACAGCTAGGCTTAATTCACAAGACAGTTTGTAGTCATAGGGAGTTATGGTGTAGGTGTAGGCACACATGTAGGCACACATGTAGGCACACATGTAGGCATACATTTGTAGGATTTATTAGATAAGCCAGGTGTAGACTATCCATAGTCTCAGAGGGTTAAACTAAATCAATAATATAACTTATATTGATTGGTATTATATTTACATGACAGGAGCCCATGACATTCTATACCATCCATAAATCTAGACTTACTTAACTGATCTAGGGGGGTATTTTCAATAGTATTTGTGTGAGAACAAGGTGCAACACAGACTAAATCAGATTCACTGACTAAATTGATGTATCTTATGCTGAAATCTAAATACAGATCAGTTTAGCAATAAATATTAAACCCAAATTTTCTTGATAAGAAAATACATAACCTTTGAGAGATTTCACAGCATTGAGTTCTTAGAACTGTAAATTTGTGTAATCTATGTCATTAACATGTGTCTGGCATCTTATTCTAAAATAAATAAGTAAGTCCTGTGGTGTGTGACAACCTGAATAACTGGGTTGCTCTGACCTAGAACTGAAATGAATCGGCAGTGTGCATGCTGATCATGTCCGTGAGACAACTAACTTACACCTCTGATGCCCCACACCCTTGGGATCAAGTTCCCTGACCAGGCATAAAGGGATTCTTGTGGCAAGACAAGTATTGGGAGATGACACAGTTGTGTTAATACTGGGGTAGGATAGGCCCCCACTTAGTCTGTGTAGCAGCAGGGCACCATCAGATATGTGTGATAGCCGGGGCACCATCAGATACGTGTGATGGCAGGGCACCATCAGATACATCTGTGGGTTTCAGGTAGTGGCCGTGGGTCAGGCAGGTCAATATCGGATCCGTGGGACATTGTAGTTAATAGTTCTCATTGGGTCCAAGTATAGGCTGTAGAGACATTGATTTAATCAGCTAATAGATAAAATCAAGATGACAGAAAAGTATAGGTTTTGTCCCAGTTGTTAGTAAATACATGTATCATGGTTCAATTGAAACTTTATTCTTGTAAATTTGCTCATCTGATTTATTCTATTTATTTTTATTTTTAGAAAATACAGAATTTAATATAGTTATTGCATGTAATTTTAGGATTAGTTTCGGGCTGATAAAGAGTTATTCAGAAGTTAGTTATTGATTACAAATTTTGCTGTGCTTTCAGTGCAAAACTGACATTATCAAATGTCTGATAGCTGACAGTGACAGATTTCATTACTGTAACGAATGTGCTGATTTACTGCAGCCTAAATCAATGGAATTATGAGCCATGTTGAACGCTTTGGAGATGACTGTTCTATGCTGAAACTATTCCTAGCGGTTCCAGGGAAATTATGGAATAGTATCTTGAGCTACTGCGTACAGATCTGACCTCTGTCTGTGAGCTCACATTATTTTTAATAACATGGCACAAATATCTAACTTGATCGCTATCTTTGAAAGCAAACTATTGTTTTATATCAAGTGAAATGGTTGTAGAATATTCATTCTGTGTTTTACAAAGTTATTTATCTTGTTTGGTGAAGTTAATACCTGGCCTTCCCAATTGATTCCTTGCTGGGAGAATTACTTAGCTTACAAGCACTCTTTGTAGTCAAGGCAATATAGCGATTAAGAAAAACAGAATTTAGTTTAAGGAGATGATTACAGCTGTGTTGTCTTGGATCGATTGACACGCATCAGCATTTACTGTCAGCCGTTTGAGCTAAATTTGTGCTGCGATAAATCAGGCAGATTGCATCAATAGCGCAGGAAAGACTAGGAAAGACTTGGAAACATCATAATTTCTGCTTCAAGAAGATCACGGTTCAGGAAGTGAAGCAATGAAGCTATCCGATCGCTTTGTTCGGCCGCTTGTGCAATCACATTAAACCTACGTTGACTGAAGATCTTGTGGTGTGCTCCATTCCAACTCATCAAAATGCTAATGAAACAGGCTGAAACAATTTTTTTACTGTCGGTCATTTGCAAGCTTCAAATAAATCTGTGACCAAGTACAGTTGTGAATATCTAGTAGAGGGCCGAACATGTACAGCCCAACCGAGTTGCGGTGCCCTCATCTAGCAATGTCAAGGTCGTTGTAGAAGATGCGTTTTAATATCAGTAAATGTCTGTGATTTAGGAGGATTTAAGTTAAATTTGTTGAAATGATGTGAAGCAAGAGCTTTGCAATGTGACAGGAAATTGACGGCTGATTGGATTAATTCTAATGGTTCATTCATAACTCGGAGAATGGTTGTGATTTACAATAAAATAAAAGTACAGTTGACTTCAATTGCTGCTGTTTCTGACCCTAATCAATATTCTTATTGCTGTGTTATAGAGCGTGGTCACTGAGAGTGAAACCACTGTTTGTATCAGGTTCCTGCTGATTGGTATTATGTGATAGTTATTATAAGAAGGGAGCCCCAGAGAAGTCCAGCAGCACTAGCTAGCTGTCCATCACAGACATCTTGACCAGGACGTATGGCTGGCAGACTTGTTCCTATGTCTTTATTTGTCCTCCATCCATCCATCTATCCATCTATCCATCCAGTTAGCAATTCATGTCTGTCCAGGTGCTAGTTTTGCATTTCCAATTTTGTTCATTGGTCCTTCACTGTGAATACAATTTATTTGTGAATACCAGGATCAATGTTGGCATGTCCTAAAGTTCTGTATTCTAGATTAGTCATATGAAATCTTAAATATTTAAAATCCAATGCTGTCATTAAAATATGGCATCAGATGAGCATCATTGCTGTGATGGCAATTGCATGGACCAATGTGTTTTACATTCCAGGCTATGGGTTTGTGCTCTATATGGCTTTTATAATTGAGGTCTAGAGCCACTTTCAAGATTCTTTCACTTACATCATGGTTTGTCTGTATATCTATTATTCATATTACAGTCTATGGGTTTATGCTTATACCTATTGTTCATATTACAGGCTATGTGTTAGCCTGTAATATGAACAATAGGTATAACTTATACCTATTGTTTGTATTGCAGGCTATGGGTTTGGGCTTATACCTATTGTTTATGTTTCAGGCTATGGGTTTGGGCTTATACCTATTGTTTATGTTTCAGGCTATGGGTTTGTGGACTTTGAGTCTCCCCAGGCAGCTGAGGCAGCAGTGCAGACACTCCAGAGCCAGGGCATCCAGGCACAGATGGCAAAGGTAGGTCTGGTAGGTCCATCAGCCGCCATTAGGCTCTCAATGTAGTAGTAGTAGTCGCACACGCACACAGAGTAGTTGCACACAATAGTCCTGCACAAAGTCTTCACACATACTGATTGATGCATTCAGAAGTCATACCTGGCCCCGAGATTATGAAATTTTCTGAGTGCGATTTCATGCTCAACTCAAAGTTTTGTTCATAAAATGTCATCTAAAATTTGAGCTTGAGCATGAAATCATACTCAGAAATGTTGTGGAATCTCGGAGCCTTTTTCAATAAAAAACAGTTTTTCCTAAAATCCAGAAGATATTTGCCAGTTGCTAGTTTCAGTGTAGAGTGTCACCATAATTAGATATATTTGCTCCCAGGATACAGATCTGTCATTTGAACCTGCTTCTTGTCCAGTGTTTCTCAATAGGAGTCATATCATGTAATAATTGGAGGTCGAGTACAACAACAACGTACTACGTGCACTTCTCCTAATAAGGTATGACTTGGCACCTCATGTAATGTGTAATTAGCATAAATTAAAGTAATTAATAGAAATATATGCCGACATATTTTTATATACTGGATAATCACAAAAGGAACATATTTTTCTGGAGAAAAATGTCATTTTGTACATTAAGTGCAACTTGTTGCACTTAACAATTTAGATGCACTTTCCAACCTCGGTCACCTTCATTGTTGTTTAGTCACATTGTTTTCAAGTCTACATTTTTATGAAGGATCCAAGGGCTGTTTTTCTTCACCTACTCAAATCTAAATGCAGCTAATGTTCAACAATCCTTGAGTACCACAAGGAAGATTACTTCACACAGACTGTGTGGGTATGGAACTAATTCAAGAGTATTCCACACTTAATTGTAGTTTATGTCAAATTTTGTGTTGACAAATGGCGTTGATGGGTGCAGGAGAATTACATGAGGTGGATGATGTGAACGTAGTGCGTACCTGAAGCTAGTAAGCCAGGTATTTAGGTGATGTTTGCACCTGTGCAGCTGAAATGTTGGTAGGTGTAGCGGTTGTGGAATACAATTGAGTGCATTGTCTCCCGGCGCTGGTTACACAGTGCTTGTAGTATGCAGACGGAAATGTGGGATGGATACTTGTGTGGACCATGAATGTAGCCTAATCAATCTGTCCACAGGGGCAAGTTGTAATGTGATGGTAGTGAAGTGGTAGTACAGTGGTAGTACAGTGGTAGTACAGTGGGAGTGCAGTGGTAGAGCAGTGGTAGTGCAGTGGTACAAGCTAACAGTACCAGTCAGCCATTTTAAGATATCTCTCCTACACAGTCTGATTGTAACAGTCTACTTCATATAGTCATGATTCAGCTAGCCATCTAAAAGATTAACTCCCACAAGCCAATAGTACCATTCAGCCATTTTAAGATATCTCTCCCACGCAGTCTGATTGTAACAGTCTACATCTTATAGTTATGATTCAGCGAGCCATCTAAAAGATAACTCCCACAAGCTAACAGTAACAGTCTACATGGTACATCCATCTTAAAGATAACCCCCACAGGCTGATGGTAACAGTCTACATGATATTGCCATGTTACAGCAAAGATAACTCCCATAAGCTGATAGTAACAGTGTACATGATATAGCCGTGGTACGGCCATGTTGGTGATAACTCCTACAAGCTGGTGGGGAAAGTCTGGATGCCTGGCATAAGGAGTATTTTATCTCTGACTGTAAACATGAGATTAGATCTGCATCTGTGCCGATACTGAGGTAGTCATGACCATAGCCCAGTTGAATGTTTTCAGATTTCAAATTATTGTTTGATCCTTTGAACTGGTGTAGGTGGACCCACCTTGTAGATAGCCGACATTAGGCAGTATGTGTGGTTTTACCTGATAACACCCCGGCCATTATCTCATCTACCTCTCCAGATATGCACTTTCTAATTCCTTTCCAATTAATATAAGACCTGATAAGTCGTTCCATTATGGCAACAGAAATCTGCACCATTAATTGGATTATTTCAGTTTAGGTCAAGTTATCTCCCCTGGCCACTAGATTACAAAAGTTGTTCAACCTCAATCCTGGAAATTCTTCATTGAACTTTAAAATTTGTCACTATAGACTTTAATGTCTTGTATGTTCATGATTTTAGAATAACTTTTAAAACGTTGAAGATTGATTGAATCACATATAATGTGAAATCATCAAAATCTAACGTTTTCTATAAACAATAGTCCAACACGCAAAATATCTCATGATACATAATAACCCTAACTAAGAGCATGACAGTTGTGTTTCTTTTACTTATGTCTACATCCATTCCTATTTGTCATCAGTTTTTCACCCTAACATTACACTTCAAAATAGAAAAAGAATATCCACTATGAGAATGAATAAGAAAGATCTGATAATCTGATAACAATCTAGTGTCCAGAGTACTGCATTATTGGCACATTGTTCAAACTGGTATCATTACTGAGGAAACAGAAGAGGGTAATCTCTCTGACTAGATTAGATTAGGTTACACTTAGCTAGACAATTTCTAGGTCTGTATTATGTCGGAGCTAATGATTTGATGAGGTATTTCAGTCTAAGGATGTTTGCTGTTGGATACTATCTTCACGTTCTTCTATTCTCCGTCAACTCATCGGCGTTTGAAGTCGAATATCTCGGCTTAACTGTCGGGGTTGGTCTTTTTTGTAACATTTTTTAATAAACTGGTAAAATGTTTTCCAAGTCAGCCGTCTAGGTGGATACATAGTCCTCAGGTTGCTAGCAGGGATTGTGGAGGAAAACAGGTCAGGTTTTCATCTAAAAACAGCTGATCTTTCCTTGCGCATTTCAGCAATTTTCCCACTCAGGCTAAAAGATTTGGCTAAATGGTAACTCAAACAGTCATTAGATTGTGTCTGTCCAATCAGGGACTGCAAGAAGGCCAGTGATGGTTAGTGACTAAAGGACGGACAGTGATAGTGGTAATTGAGAGCCTGTTCTATTTAATAACATGGTATTAATTTAATGGTTTAAATGCCCATTGTTATACCAATTTGATGTTTCTAATTATTGGTTATTTTTATACCCACTTTCACAAATTGCCATGAATTACTATTGATGGTATATTATTGAATGAAATCTAGTGAATGATATTGAAAAATCAAAATTTATATTTATTACTGAAATACATGTATACCAAAGAGTCAGTTTCATTATGCGTATCCGTATAGTCGAAGCAGCACACATGTAACGTTCAGTCAATCCTCTATTATAAAAACACTTCCAGAATAACCCAGCGTCAGAGATCTGGTTACATCCGGAATATGACTGTATGAAGTGACAAGGGAAAACAGGCATTGACAGAAATAACCCAAGTATTTTAGTATATATGAGATTAGCGTGAGATGGCGGTGAAATGGTGGTGAGATGGCGTTACAGCCAGCTAGTACTGTGTTACCCTCCATCTTGCCTGGGATGTCACATTCAGGCTGGAGTCACGTGCAGATGAAATGACCCTGTCACATTCACAAGCCGTTCTAATGAGGAGCTCCATCCATGGATGGCAACCTGGTGTATTAACATTACAAACTCCACATAGAGGTGTGTAATGAACATCTTACCACACTTCATCAAAGCTAATCGCAGTATTTATTTAAAATCTACATTTAAATGGCAGTATTTATTTAAATCTACATTCAAATATTAAAAGAAAATTTATAAAAATAAAAACATTTAAATGGCAGTATTTATTTAAATCTACATTCAAATATTAAAAGAAAATGTATAAAAATAAAAACATTTAAATGGCAGTATTTATTTAAATCTACATTCAAATATTAAAAGAAAATTTATAAAAATTAAAACATTTAAATGGCAGTATTTATATAAATCTACATTCAAATATTAAAAGAAAATTCATAAAAATAAATATGTGTTCAAATGTTTCTTTCATTCACTAAATCTTTGGTAATTGTAATGTCAGTTTTTAAACCATGTGGAATGGCTCAATCTACAATGAGTCTCTGACTCTATATTACAGGACATTACAGTGAGATATGGATACTGCCTGCTTATCTCAAGCCTATTGTTCAGGGACCACAGAGACAGGGATTTGCATTGTCTTTGGTAACAGGGCAGCAAGGTTGAATTATAGCCTGCAGCCATTGGTCATTAACTAAAGGAAACTCATCAACTATGATTGACTCTGTAGACACTAGTGGACTGGTAATTGATTAACTAGATCAATGACAACTTTCCTTGTGAGTAGGTATCCACCCAATGCAAGCTGATTGATAAGAATGTTCAACAAGCTGATGGAACAACATTAAATTTGCATCATAGCAAAGTAGCGTACAATTCTTAATTAATTTAGATCATAACAAAGTAGCATACAATTCTTCAATTAATTTTACGGATAATACATTAATTTTTGTGTGTGCATTTTCATTGAATTCCAGTTTGTGATTCTGCACTGGGGTGAAAATAGAATGTGAAGGAGTTCTTTGAGACGTGTTACACGCCTCATTTCAGTCTAATTGCCGAATATTGATTATTTGCGCTTTTTTAAATGCAGTCTTTACATCACTTCCAATTATGCCATTTAATCATGATTGATTCTCAATATATCAATGTGACACATTGATAGCCAGCAGTCTTCCTCTCTATACAGCTTATTGTTGGCCTTTCAGCAATCATATATGATTAGTAGTAATTATTCCTCTATATTAACTAGGGTTACTTCGAAAAATTCCTTTTTAATAGTACAGCTATCATCTTAAAGTACAGCGATTTCCTTTGTAGATCTGAACACATAATTCATAAATTGCAAGCTGAATAAATAAACTCTAATTTTGTTCCTCATGTATTTTATGCTAATATTATACTGAAGATGTTGGCTATAATTCCATAATGTATTAGCAGTTAAACCTAGGATTGTGAAAGTTATGTGCAGTTGCTACATATTAGAGCCTAGCATTTAATTGCATTCTATGTATTTTTCAAAATTGTTATTATCTCAACATATGAGTGTGCCTAGTTGTTGGAGATCATGATGAAATACTGCTGTTACGCTACGTGAAACACAGTCTCAGGTATGCATGGTAGATAGATGATGGGCTTAAAAATGACAAAGTATGAAACTGACACTTGACCTGTCAGCATATGAATATCAGGATGTATTATCTTGTTTACCTGTAGTCCTGGCTCGTCATCACTGGGTGGCATGCAATGCAGCGTTATGATCACACGCGTCGGTGTATTCTCAGGGAATTGTTTTATCTGTGTAACTACATCACCTCACCTGATCAGACAGTTACCTTTGATTATGAAAACAAAATGAAGTCAAAATTATGATATTGAATTGTAAGTGTATTAAGTTATTAATGTGTTATAATATATTAGAACAATTATTCTAGACCAGGTGTGACAAGTCTACCCCAGTGGCATGTAGCCTGATGTCCAGACGGTGGACAGGGTGGCCGAGCCAGGACAGGGTATTCCGAAGCTAGGCAGGTCTGAACCAGCAAGGAGGGGCTAACTAGTCAGTAACCTGGTACTGGTGTATTCATTTGACAGATTCTGACAGCAAACACAACTTTACTTTAGAAATTCTTGACATCCCTGGAAAGGTGACCATCTTGGTGGTGAGCAAACATGCCTGTTGCTATCACCTGTGTTACTGGTGGGGGCCTGGAGGTATTGCTAACTCTCCCAACACTGGTGGTGCTGTGCCTAGCACGGGCTCAGGCGGGCTCAGGCGGGCTCAGTTATCTGCTCCCACCTCCTATCTCCGTGTTGGACTTAAAAGAGAACATAATGCCACTCAGGCCTGACCTATAACATCGGACTCAACAAGCAGCATAGTTTGTAAATGTCCAACAGTCTAGGTGAAGCCTGTTGTCTAGACAACTCACTTGATTTCTATGTATGCTTGACCCAGTTGAAGTGTCCACTACAAGGCTTTATCTACTGCAATAAACCAACCTGCTTTTAACACTCACCTGTTATCAGCTTTCAAGTCACTGGTTGTGGACATTGATGTAGAATCTACCTGCTTACTACTTTCAGTCTTCAAATTTCAAAGTGCCAGAGCTCCTACCTGACAAATGAGGGACATAAATAACGTAATTGAAATAGTTATTGAACATTTAATAGATCTGATATTCATACAGTACTGTCAGAGTTGTAGGGAAGAAACTACCCGACAGCATTCCTCACATTCTCAAAATATTCATATACATGTTCTACAATGTCTAGCAATATATTAACTTATTTTGTGGTATCTGTTGTGTAGTGATTGAATATAATTATACTTATTAATCTAAATATATTATGGTGTAATATATACTTATTAATTTAAATATGTTATGGTGATCACATGAATTTTGAGTGTCATGGTATGCTAGACACCTATGAGGAATACAAAATACAATGTAACAGTGATTAGGATACATATTCCAAATACCTCAACAACTAGGTAGTACATTGTTCTCATAATATATATAGGTGATATATAGCAGTGGGGTGAATGCACACAGTGATATCTCTGATATAATAGGTTAATATAGCCGCGCGATATGATTTATTATGGACTTCATGATGTATAAAACTGTAATAGCGTGGAATATGATGCAATTATAGCCTTTCTGTTATTATGCTTTTTACACCCACTTAACACCGCATGTGTGGGCTGATGATATTATAAGTAGTTGACTGGGTAGGTGAGGTAGACATCATTTCTATTTGGTACTTTGTGAATAGCATAGCTAAGAGCTAGGCTTATTTCAACCAAAATTCCCCATCAAACCAACACAACCTGATGCTGTGAGATAGGACAATTTATGTGCAAGATAGGAGTGTAGACATAAGCGTGTCGACATAGGCGTGTAGACATACTGGTGCACACAGTGATGGGTATAGATCTGACAACGAATGTGACTGTTGCAGTCTATTGCTATATTACATCTAATTGGCCAGCATCATTATATGTACATAGTATTTCTGTAAATAGCTGGCCTGGATGTACTGAGTACACACTACACACAGGAAACTGCTCCCCAGTGGGACATGACTAAGACTTAATGGAAATAGCATTACGTATTGTGTCTACGCAACCTGTATTATGTCTACACAACTCTACAGTTGGAGAAATTGCAAATCAGTTATTGAGATATTTATAGTTATATGTTCATAAAAACAGCAGTAATATTATATCATATGATGATAAAGATTATTCTCGAATAAAATTAATATTTGTATATTTTAGCAACAGGAAGATCTAGTATCATTAAGAAGCCATAAGGTATTAAAGCAAAATATCTTGACATTATTTTTTAATACAACTTCCATTATACTGCATTACTTTAAAAAAAGATGGAGTTGATAGCAGCTATTGGGCAATGAATGGTTGAAATATTTGTTCTGACATGTTATAAGAGTTGGTATTCAGATAGTATTTTTTAATATAGAATTATTTTCTTATACTAGGGCTATCTGGCACTGTGAATTTGCAACATAATAGTGGTGTAATCTCCTCATAACTGGGTGCCAGATCTTGATAAAGCTGTGTTGTCATTCCGACAATATCAATGTAAATTATGTGATAGGAGAGCCCCATGTTACCACCTATCTATATAGCTGTGTAGCCCAGTTCTTCATGCATGTCTCCTTGTAAAGAACTCGGGGAAAGACTATCAGTAGGGGCCTTGAACTGTGTCTTAGCTTGCTGAGATGCTCCAGTGCATTCTATACCAGTGCAGTATCAAAGTACTTTACCTGGTCGACGGTTTATTCTCAAATTTCAGATTTCGCAATCAGCAATGTTGTAGTTATGATCATTATAATACTTCCTGCATTGTCATCAACTTTGTCTTTTAGTAATGACAAAAAAACCACATCATATGGAAATCAAGACATGTTGCTGTAAGTTTAATGATATTCATCGCTCATTGCATGAAGTCAAATTGTAACTGAGAATGAGTATGAGAGTCGGTGTGTTCTTGCTGCTCTGTATGAGGTCTAACAGTCCATGTTCAGCAGGTCCTCCATTGATATAGTATAAGAATGTGGTAAGATAATGCTGACCGGCTATTGTTCTAGGGAGTTGACTAATCTACGTTCTAGTTGTGTCAATTGCTGGCACTCATTAGTGCCGGAGCTAACAGCACATTACTGCGGTGGCCTGACAAGCTGACTAATGCCGTGGTGTCGTGGAGCGGTATTAGACCCCGATTGATGGCCATGCAATGGAAGGAACTAACATAAAGCCTCCGGGGTGCCACCTGATTCATGGATGTATTAAACAAATGTATTAATAATTTCCTGCAAGTATCGTCAAGTGGATTCCGCTCAGAGAACATTACAAGCCGAGTGTTCCTGAATGTGGGAGCCGGTTCCAACACCAGCCATCCATCATTGCTACTCAGTCCTGCTACAATGTTCTGATACTATGTCCTGCTGTTCTGTCTTGATACTATGTCCTGCTGCTCTGTCTTGATACTATGTCCTGCTGTTCTGTCTTGATACTATGTCCTGCTGCTCTGTCCTGATACTATGTCCTGCTGCTCTGTCTTGATACTATGTCCTGCTGCTCTGTCCTGATACTATGTCCTGCTGCTCTGTCCTGATACTCCAACTTGATTTTATGTCCTGCTACTCAGTCCAGAAGCCATACAGTTGTCTGTGTACCACTGCTTCATGCACAGCCTCATTGGGCTTCGTGTACTGTACTTTTAGTCTCCTTAACCTTCTCCCTGCTGAATAAAATCAAAGTGTTCTATTTCTGAATGTGATCGGGCAACTTAAGTCACCTTAAGGGTTAATAAGATTCCAGTATATTTAATACATGTTCAAAATTCCACCCGATAACCAAATATAAAGGTTGAGATACCTTTGTGTAGTTACTGCAAATGTAAAATACAATATTTCAATCTAGGCATTGAGATTTCTGTGTAAATATTTGCCAAACACTCTTCCATTATGCAGACTGTGGGCAATACTATGTAAACACCAGGTTGACAGTCGTCCATGGAGTATGTACAATGGTAATATGCAGCTTACAGCTCAACATCAAAGGTGTTTAGTATTGAAAACTTCCCAAAACAATCATTGGTTTGATGGAAAGATCTGGGTTGATCAGCCGTGGAGCCTATACTGGTGCCATCTCCACTTCATAATCTGCACATAATCCCTGCATTACAAGGTGGAGTTGACGTGCGTTATTGAAGACAGGCAGCAGTATTTGGCCAGCCCCGCCATCAATGGGCTGCCATGAAAGGTGTGTGTTTGTGTAAGGGTGGTTTGAAGGTGATCAATTCGGGTGCGTGCTCTCAGTAAAATGAAACCGTGCGAGCAGTGCCCTATTTACAGCACAATAGACGACTAGATAGGTTTTAGAATAGCTGGAAATCATTTCTTGAGCCATTGTCACTACTTTTTATGAAGGATTTGATTTCAACTCAGAAATATTTTCGGAATGACATGAGTACACATAGAATTATGCAGACAGGTTTTGTTCAATGGTCATGTCAAGGGCAACAACGCTGATCAATTCTAATAATTTACCTTCAAGATCTATTTGTAGAGGTCTGTTTAATCTTGTGCATTTAGAGAGCATCATGTATGTACAGTGTGGAGCAGTCACATGGACAAGTGTGTTTACTAAAATATGCTTTACACAGAGGGGAAGACCCAGTTGGTTGAGCTGTACATACCAAATTGTGAATTACTTAGAAACATGAGATGCATCATACAATGTGTTATTAGGGCAATGCTTGCAATGTGTAATGTTACTGTAGATAAATTGTGGGTGGGTGGGTGGCATGAATAACCCTGGTTAGGAAATAGAAGGCTGCTTGTTCACATCTTGCTGTGGTGAGGCGTCAGTCCATGTTGGTTAAGGATGATTGTTGCAGTTGCATCTGTACCTGCCACTACTTGTCATTCTTAGTACCACTTCTAAGTATTCCTTCTCATTCTACTCTTATTAATTTCCTGACACTGAAACCACTATTAGAAACCACCGAAAATAAACCAACTTATGATGTATGTGATAGATCTATAACCATTTTGATTTGTTTATATTCTTATCAATTATGATTTAATTTTGAGAAGTGCAATGCATCTGTTGGATAATGAAATAATTAAGATCATAAGTCCTGAAGCTAATTTGATTCAACATCTGGAGAAATAAATCTCCCGCAAAGGCTGATCTAGGCCTCATTCTATTTCAACTTGGACAGATGTAACATCTGCAATGGAAATACTAGATACCTTCCCTTTTCTTAAACTTTTCCATTTCAAATTGTCTTGTAGTACAAATGCAAGTTAAAATTGTGACCATCTGGATATATACATCTAGATTAACGGGGACATTTTGTTCAGATGTGACAGTTCTAATCAAATCGTGCCCTGTAGAATTTAAGGTATGCTGTAGTGTAGGTTCTTTTTTCCACTTGATGGATTTAGTGGGTCAGAGAGATGTTTCTTCCTTGACAAGAGCTGTAATTGAAATGGTACAGACATACTGTGGAGTTTTGTTTCAGGGCATCTTACATTGACATAGATAGGGAGGTCCTAGGCTGGTGTAGGCATGTACACACTGTAATATTTCACACAACTAAAAAAACTGACGTGTCATCCCAGACATTTTGACAAGATAAGATCCGGCTTTATTGGGCATGTATTCAAAGTGGGCGCTAGTGTTGTGTGCTAGACTGCAATGACTGACCAAGCCATGTGATGTAATAAGAACTATAGGCTACTTTACTATGCTTGTGCTCTTATTGTGGGCTGCTGTGAATGAGATACTTTAGATATTAAGTAACATACTTTCATAAATTATTAATGGATTAATTAATTAACTGATGACACCATCAGTGTTGCTAGTTCTGCTATATTTTGTATATTGTTTCTCCGACTTCCCAGGACGTTTTAATTTTGTTTATATCAGAAATGAGTAGGTGCACATGTTCTTAAACAGTACAGTATGTACAAACTATATAATAGCTCATAAATAATCAGCCACTGAGACTAGAATCATGTAGGAGAGTTGGTAGGGCATATGTCCCTCATGTCCTTAGGGATGTGTATTAAATATGAATGATATACCTCTGTGAGAAGACAATAATGATGTATGTAAATGCATGACCAAGGCATCTCTGATGGCATGCAGTATAATTTATATCCCACTCCCTCCTTGTTATTCCAACATGTGATATGGAATATAGCGGCGCTTGCCAGCTGAGTATGGCGATGGTACGAGAGCATACCACACCCCAGTCCTGGCAGTGGGCCAACTCATCTGTATAATGACGCGGACATACCCAATACTTATAGGGCTCTAATTACTCCTTATCATATTGCAACATTCTGCTGATAACAGAGTTTGTAAAATCAACTCATGTGTGTTAAATCATTTCCCGTCTGACAATGGGTGCTCCAGTGTTACCTGATAAGATATGGTGCTTATTGTTGCCAGTGATGCTTATCTGACATGATCCTAACAAGCTATATACATTGCACAACGGGACTCTTTTCATTAATGTTCAAAGTGTTGTAACATATCAAAGATCGTTTTGGCGATTATATTGTTACAGAATACCTTCTATAGTGATTGAACAGTTTCTGGGTTTACATTGCAGGCTTCCAAAAACAATTCAAATCATGTTCATTTGTTTATTTGTGTATGATAGGAGTGTGTTCTGAAACCTGTCAATTATTTATATATATATACACAGTTCTATTTTTCCATTGCCATAATGGGTTTTTAGACAAGTGCAAGGAATAAACTTAAGATAGTGAATGTTGTCTGAAAAACATAAAGGAACAAAGAGTTTATGAACAGATAAGAACAACTAAAATATTTTCAATTTGAAGCCATGGTTACATTTCCATTAAGGCAAAGCAAAACAGATATTATCAGTATTGCACACAATACATTTGTTCACATGCCATGGAAGATTGTACGTGCTGGCTAAACACTCTTATTGTGTCTGTATATATTGCTCTGTATGTGTATTCTGTATATATTTAAGTAGCTGGAGTCAGTGCTATCTCGTATACCACTGTGAAATATGGCGGAATTATCAAGACTAAGTGTGTCTGTTACACAAGACAAATAGAATATTCTTGTACGGCCATTACCCCGGGCACCAGTTCTCACTGCTTGGTTGGGATATCATCATCCTGTGTTACCAGACAATGACTGGCGCTATGAACAATACAGACTCTTGTAGCTCTGGCCAATGAGACGTATTTGAAATAATTTGAGAGACTTTGTATGACTTCTGATGCATCACTCAGATAATGGTGGAACCTGCAGTTGCTTCTATAGCATACACAGAACACTTGTATTGTTTATTGTACAGGAGGAAATATTCACATGCACATTCTTCTCCCAACTCTTTTCACTAGAGTGTATTAACTTACCATTAAATCCACTTATATGATAGTGTATTGGTTATAATTTAATTGTACAATATTGCAGTAAATAAATAGTGGATTTCTATATTGTATTTATAGATAAGTAATAGTAAGAATTCCAGAATAAATCAGTTTAAATATAGGACACATATAATGTATTACATATTGTCACCTGAATATATCATGGTATTTGGCTAATGTATTGATACCATCTGTGTTTCAGCAACAGGAACAAGATCCCACTAACCTGTATATAGCAAATCTTCCCATATATTTTACGGAGAAAAATTTAGAAAATATGTTTAAAGACTACGGAACTGTAATATCCACCCGGATCCTGCGGAAGCCGGACGGAATCAGCCGAGGTGTGGGCTTCGCCAGGATGGAGTCCCGAGAGAAGTGCCAGCAGGTTATCGATGCCTTCAACACCAAGGTCCTGCCAGGTGAGAGTACGTGTCAAATTATACAGGACTGGACATTTTTATATGATGATGCATCCTTGCACCCCAGCGGTGCTAATTCCAGTCATGGCTCACTCCATGTTGTACACCTAGGGGGAACCTTGGGCAAACATCCAACCAATGAAATCATTTTCCCGATGAATTTGGCGTAAAAATATATCCAATGAAATAATTTTATCATTGTTCTATGTATAGCTCCTAAACTGTTTCTCACACGATGTGTGATAGGGGTACGAGATGGAGTGAGCCATGAACAGAATTAAGTACCGCTGCGGTGCGAGGATGATGATGATGTAGCGATATGCATTTTTATCACTCTTCGGTATTATGCGGATGCGTTACAATGAGTATGATGTTATATCTGATTTTTACCCGTCCCCAAAAAAATAGCAAAGTGATGTTTTGATCATGGTTAGAAACTGCTGTTGTGCTATGTTATGGTAAGAAAATAGTACACATATTCTACAATAAAAGATCAACTGAAAACCGACTTCCCAATCAGCCTTGGGGTATCGCACATATTGAAAGATTTAGACTATAAATGTACTATCCACACTCTTGTTTGGCTGGAAATAATCGGGAGAAAAACACAAGTCGGTTATCAAGTCCCTTGTGATCTATGACGTGTCATCACAGTGCCACTCAGCCAGGTGAGAGTGGTGACAGTGTCGCCTGGCACACGTATGCAGGTACTTAGTGAAGCTGTTCCCCAGCTGTGAACACCAGTCTGGATAATTGACATGAAATTAGCTTTTGATTTGAACTTTATGACAGGAGTTATAACGTTGATATACAAGAAGTACATTTTTGTGGCATTTGAATGTAAATAGGGTGGTCTTTTATTGCATATGGTATGCTATAGGGTAGAATAGGCACTGGTTATGCTTATGGTAATGTACACCATCAGCCACAGCTCGGACTAAAGACACATACAAACACAATTGTGATTAGCTATTCACATATTTGTACTGGGGTTTGAAACGTCTTTTGATAGTCTATAGGTGTTTGATATAAAGTGCCGTCTCCGAGCTCCGTACATGGTCATTTAATTGGTACTGCAGGGAGTTTGTATTGTGTTGTCGTGAGCAGTCATGTGCACGGTCCGCTCATAGAGGGACAATCACTGACCTGAAAGGGCAGCCTGGATTATATCAGTTCTTTGTCGTAACAAGTGTAAGGACGTATTTGAGTATCTAGCTACTCGTGGGTGAACAGCCTTGGTATTGTAGCTGTGTACAAAGTGTGGTTAACACGGTGCTCCTGTAGCCTATAAGCCTATTCAAACGCCTCGTGATATGTATTACAACTTCTAGGAATGGCTCATAGATATTCTAAAAATATGTATTACATGTGGTAACATTTTGCAAATCAGTAAACTGTGAATGAAAAGTATTCCTGAGCTATGTATATGCATTTAATTATATTATTTCAAAGAACAAAATTTTGTTTGAAACTAGATAGTCTTGAAACAACATTCCTAAGATTTAGTAAGATTTATGTTTTCACTGAAATAGTATGTCTATTTTCCACAGGCTGCACGGAACCCCTCTTGGTGAAACTGGCAGACAGCGGGAATAAGAAGAAGAACCAATTTCAGCAGAATAGATTATTTGCACCAGGAAGAGAAGATGTAAGCATATGTATACAAATAACATTTTAGTGTATAGTGCCAGCTGACATCCATATTTGTGTGTGAATAAAATATGCTTAAATCATATTTAGGTATATTTGTTCAAGTATTCATCTAAAGTTTATTTACTGAATATGCTATCACAATTTGTACATGTAAACATAATCTAATGTCTAAACTTATTTGTGGTTCTTGAAACATTATGATTATGTATATCTACACATGACCATAAATACATTTTGATGTAAATTAATCTCTCTTTGTGTGTTTGTTTTCAGGAGTTAGGCCTCCAGGTAAGCAGAGCTACTTAGCTTGAAGTATACTACTGTAAAAACATCTATGGGAACACTTATAATACATTGTTTTCATTCAAAGGGAGACAACTTATAAGTAGGACAATTACAAAACCAAAAAAGTACATGCAAGCATGTGCTTAATAGTATTGCCCATGCCTTTTCTCACATGTATTGTAAGCTTCATTACAATTACTTGAATTAGTTTAAACATTTACCACTTTATGTGTCCACATTTCAAAGTAGTATTCATTTTCCACTACTGTCGTTACTTAAATGTTTTGTCGATAGTATATTACTATAGTCTACTTGTGTTGGAATACCTCTCCTCACATGCTATGATGGAATGGTCTAAGGGAGACAACTCTCCAATAAATTTCTTTCTTATTTATTCAAGTACGTATTTGTAATTAAAGATATGTATATCTTCTTTAATTAAGGCATGACATGCTCATAATGCATTTTGTTTTTGTTTTGTTTAGTTACAGTTCAGTTATGACCAACAAATTCCAACAAACCTGAACCATGGGTAATTATTAACTCTGTCATTATGGTATATCAAGCCATTTATATTTGACAATATGCTCTGTGCAACACATAAATATGTGATTATTATATAATGATTATTATTAACTAAAACTATTGCTCATCAATTCTTCATTAATAATTGTAAAATATTAAAAAGGTTACTTTAATACAAGCTTTTAATGGAAGTGACAAAAATACTGACAACTACGTAAATAATAACTATAAATGTTTTGTTAAATATACTAATCCAATACGTTACGCTATTATACATGGTGTTAACTCTCTCCCTGCTGGATTAGGCAAAAGCAGTGCTCATTAGGGCATTTCCGGTTGCCTTCAGCATGGAGAGGGTTAAACATGTACTGATTTAACCAGCACTGTGTATAGCATGCTTGGTGTTGAATGTCTATGCTAGTAGTGAGGGTCCTACTTATGAGAGATCATACTTATGGATGCACAGTCAATATCTGCCTTACAGTGTGGCCTCCCCTGCAGCTGCCCTCCTGCCTACAGGCCTCGTACAGCGCAACTACACGTCCGTGGCGTCAACTCCCGTCACAACCTACCAGATGTCGTCAAACCCGGCCACGTGGGGAATGCACCCTCAGTATATCGTACAACCCCAGCTGCCTCATGTAAGTTTTGATTTTTCGAGTTGAATGCTATGATAGCAAAGGGGAGATAACTCTCAAGACGAAGACCATCAAGGGAGATGACTGGCACACCAGGCTTATTGTGATTGGTCCGTGTGTATGGTTGTATCATCTTGGACGTCCATTTTGTACTTTGCTTGTTACTGTTTCAATGCTTTGTTAAAGCTGATTGTCATTACACAGGTTGAAATATTGTCTAGACTATTGACTGTTTGTGTACACATTTTGCATTATCGTTTGTATTGTAGTTTGAATTTTATGAATAGTTTATCGTCAGCATAAATTAAACCTTTTATGCAGTTTGCGATGACAAGAAATTTAGTATCATGCATATATTATGACAAAACATATATGGCTTAGTTCTAGATAACATTATGAATATGTTTTTGACAACAAGAGCTAGTTGGTCGAATTAGTCAATATTTTAAATAGGTAATTGGTCCTATCTTGAACATTTTTGGATATATTTGAGAATAATTCATTTTCTTTTACAATATTAGAGGTCGATGTTGCATCAATAATTTCACAATGACAGCATTGTTCCACCTGCAAATATGGATTTTTCTTGTTTGACATTGACCAATAAAAAGGTTCAGTTAACTCAGTGAATGAAAGAATACTTGTTTCCTTTTAAAAACTGTTTCATAACCAGATATATTTAATATGCATACATTGTCACAAAGAATTAACGGGAGCGTTATGAGAAGAATAAGGAAAAGGGAAAGACTCTTCATCAACTCAGCTGTGACAGGTTTGGCTGTATTGTAGAATAATTGTGTTACAATAATTAATAGCATAAACAATATATACATTTGTGATTGCTCCTAGACTAGTGGATTGGAAGTGTGACTCGTTAACGTGAAATGGACATTTTGTTTTCTCCAATATCAGATGAACTCTGCATCTGTCAGCCAGCTAAACCCACACTCCTCCAGTTTCGATCCATCAGTAGGCATGACAGGAGGAGTGAGTTCTCTGATGGGCCAACTCCATATATCAAACTCTGCGGTACGCCATTTCTCCCACTCTCAGTCTAGATTGTCTAACCCATCAGCTTCACCATTCACTTTCTAACATCGCAACCTCTTTACAGGAAACATTTCGACATGCAGTAGTCCTAGGGCTGCCCTCAAACCTAAACGGTCTTCTGTTTTGCATAGATTATCCTCCCCTTACCTGTATTTTTTTTGCGTGATTTGTTTCCAAGGTCTAATGTAGATGGTAGATGTTTGATCGACCGGATGCACGGCTGTTGCGGTGTTGAGTTTTCTCTTCCCCTAACTTACAGCCTTCATCAAGTTCTAGCTAGGGCCTAGCAGCATGATTGCTTTTTACTCTTACTTACAACGGCCAACTTCTTCTTGTAAATAGTCTTATATCTTGACTTTCCCTTGCCAGTGTAGATTGTTTCTGACTTGGTAGAATTGAGAGAGTCACGAGCTCTCAGAAAGTACCAATTGTTTGTTGTCGTTTGTTATACTGACTCCATAATACACCATAGATTTGTCTGTACTTTAGCATGATGTTTCTAGAAGAGAAGGATCTATGATCTGTTTCTTATTGTATAGAATTTTGTACATTTTTAGATTTGCATATGTTGTTTCGTTTTCTGTAGAAACCCTGTTGGGGACTAGGATAGATGTTTGTTTTTCATATTTCATAGACTTAGATTCATTTTGTAAATTGGGAAAGGACCACTTCAAAACATGAAAGTTTACAAAACAATAACCGTAATTGGTGTATTTTATGAAATATTCATAGAGGCTATAGTTATCTGGATATTAAAACCATTTTACAGTTTTCTTTAATCATTGGTGCTAGAAATCACTTGTTGACATGACACAGATGTACAATGTACAGTGTATATGAAGTCTGTATTGAGGATCCACTAAAGTGATCCCCCTCAATATAAGCAATGATTTTGAAATGGTCCTTACCATGCCAAGGTTTTAATATATTTGAACAATTTTATCTTTTCATTGTCAGTGTTGAAGCACTTTTTAATCATCACCTTTTTTTAACCAAAGACTGACCTACAGATTTAAGGGGTCATCGTTTTTGTTCACTCTACTTGTTGTATATATACTTAGCACTTACCGGGTTAACCACGATCATTATTCATAACCATCTTGAATCGTACAAAATCAAAGCCAGTGTTTAGAAAACAGCATCCTTGTTGTTATGTAACCAAATGTAATTGTTTGTGGCAGGTGTGAAATTTAGCTGGATGGAGAACAAATTTCTAATTGGTATTTATTTATTTATTTATTTGAAAGCAAAACTGTAAGCAATTTACAGTAGTTTATTTATGGTATTTTGTCATTCTATTTTGATTTAATCTAGGTATTTTACAACTTATTATTAAAGATGTAATTTGTATCAGTTTTACTATTTAAGAAATGTACGTATATTATTAAAATATAATTTCATATTCCAAACAAACGATGCAAGAATTTCATTACAAAGTATTACATTCAGTTCTAATCCTTTTTTTTAAGTTAAATAAGTTTACTTATGAATGAATGAATATATGCAAAGTTTTGTATGGTTGTATAAAGCATATAAAGTTTTTCATATAATATCTTTGTTCACTGGATACCTTTTTTGTGAACAAGCTGAAGTAATATTTTGAAATGACATTCAAGTATGCAACATGTACAGAAAAGACACTATTTTTCAAAATATGAAACTGTAATATAAAATGTACAAATATACCATATATTGCATTGTTTTTTTTTTATTTTTAAGAATTTTGTATCCCATATTTTTTCACAAAAGATGGTGCTGTTTATTCTATACTTATAGGCCTATAGAGAGGAGAGATCAGATTTAAGCCAGTACTATTTTAAAGTATATATAGGAATCCCCCATACCTCAGTGCTAGTAATTATTAGTGGATGCGGGACAGACATTACTTTGAAATGTTATTAAAGTACAAATGTGAAATGTATCTAGTTACCTGTGTGTAATGTTTAATAACAGACCAGCTATGCATTCAGAATGGTTATATGCCCACTTCCTTGTCAAACTTGTTTTAAGAAATACACTAATAATATGGAATGTTCAATATAATATCTTGAAAAGTTTGTTATATGCAATATGAAAGTTCTATCTGGTATATACAGTTGAAATGTCAAAAAGTTATGTAAAATATATGTTCCCTGTTGTCAAGTATATTCACCTCTTGAAAGAAAACTTGTGTGATCTCATAATATATAAAGTACAACTTTTGATTCTGTACACCTTTAGTATAAGCATTAGATCTAGTATAACTGTGAATATTAACTTGAAATTTCAGTAGAGATATATATGATTCAAAATCAATGCAAATACTAAATTTATATCCATATCTAAAATTGGCTGTAATATATAACTACAGTTGCTCAAAAGTATAGTTTTAAATAAATACTTAACTGTACTTTACTAATCCTTGAAACACGCATACTAGAACTGTCTATATTTGTACATGAATACAGTACAGCATACCGTAACTGCATATGCTAGCAAGTCGTAAATCTAAGTGAATTGACAAACATACTTCCAGCTGTTTAGCACTTGGTAGTGTCTACTCCTACTCCAAATGGCGACATGTTCACACATATCATACCTACATTTATCTAACTACCTTCATCAGTAAAACCGTTTATATGTGCATTTTGTTTTAGAAGTATATTCTACCTTGTCCTTGTGTATGCACTTTACAGGTAGCATATATTCGGCAAGTTTCTAGTCATTTGAAAAGATAAATGCTATTTTTTGGAGACCCTATTTCTACAAATCTATATATCCAGATTGAAGGCTATGCTTGAGTACTAGCAAGTGTTATAGAGAGGATCTAGTACTAGCAAGAGTGTTATAGAGAGGATCTGGTTGTCTAGAGAGGCTATATATACTACTCTGACAGTGGTCCACATATTTCAGGTGTTTACATGTACTGAATTTCATATGATGGTTATCAACTGTTATCAGTTTAGTAATGGTAATATATTGTTCTTAATTTTGCTGGTAAATACAGAAGTCTTTTGTAAGCCAGTCTTATTATATAACTTGTTGTTTTATAGTTTTATTTAGAAGACATTTGTGATAAGTGACCTTTGTACAATGTTAATAATATCAACTGTATCAAATATTGCATTGCATAAACGTTTTAGCAATAATTCCTGTACGGTGAATGTCACCAATATCACCATGAGGTAGCATTCACAATTCAAACATAATATTTTGTCATCATTTTTTTTAGAATTTGATATTTTCCAACTTTGTTTTGAAGTTGACTTTTCTGTTTATTTCTGTGTGAAGTTTTACACTTTTTACATGCCCATAACATCAGGTTTTTGTGCTGAAAGGCATTTTGGATGTTTTTATACCATGAGATTCATAGTTATCAATATGGCCGCATTTGTACATAGCCTCATGTCCATGTCTATGCCATCTTTATCAGTATACAGACTGGAGATCTGTCTGTGGAACTGTGTCCAAACTGTGTCCAAACCACCCAACAATCTTTGGATATTAATTCACGATCCTACCGTTAATTTATTCAGTAAAACTTTAAGAAATCAGCTATTTCCCCTACTGTGTTAACTGTTGATATGTTATGTCAGTAGATGTACGTAGAGTTTACAATGTCCTTCATTATATCACATCATCAGCATTAAGGCAAAGCAGTATTGTTTAGGAATTCATAGGGCATGTATATCCATGTATGTATAATTAACCCTTCAAACCTTTAATGTATCAAGTTTGAAAGTGTATATTTAGACTTCATCACTATATTCAAGGTGAACTCTTTTAAGAACCGCACAATTCCCAACCACATTTCAAAATCTTCGTAACATTTATATCTGCTGAATATCCAAAGATTTGTAAGGGACCACTAATCACAGTTATCTCCTCTTTGTTTTCTATCGTTTTCCTTGAATCATAAGATTGAAACATATCACAAAATAAAATTAGAATAACTCGACAACATTTGTATGGTGTCTACTAGATCTATTTTTAATACACGCTATCTGGACAAAAGTGCTGCTAATTAATATAGTTGCCATGGTTACTGAGAAGACAAGGAGGAAATAACGGCATACATTCCAGCTGTATCCAGAAATGACATACGTTCATTAACCATGCTATGTTTCATTTCATATTTTGTTTGACTTTTTGCAAGTAGTACATGAGAATGCTTTTAGGTGGTTGGGTTATATAACCAAGAGCATGTAGATTTAGCTTATGTTCTGTGGGACTATTGAAAAAAAAAACACCTAAAAAACTTCTGTAGTGAATTAGATTATATATTCATGGTATTGGGAACACATATATACTTACTTTTTATATTCATTTTTCATGAGCTAACATGGCCGTCGGGCTACTTCCTGTTTAACTCTTGTTTGATTGCCATTGGTGTCCTGTTTCCTCCATGACTGTTATCAATGTTCTAGTGTTGTTGGTGTGTTTGAGTGAGTGCAAGTGTGAGAGTGGACTCCTTGTCTTGTCTATCATACTGTTTGTAGTGTTCTGATGTCCACTACTGTGTGCACACACATCTGGTGTTTCACCTTGCACTGGGCAGAGAATAAATGAGCTAGAAATCATGTCTGTGTTTGTTTTTTGACACTCGTAAGTGGCAATATATTTTAGGCAAATGTACTGGCATATGTAGGATAGTTTGAAAGTCCATGTATAAACAAGCGGGATCATTGGTTCATCCACTGACACCACCACTGTTTCCATTCCTACGGGACCACATTGAAGTCGTGATTTTCAGAATGTATTTAACATTATTCCAAGAAGCATTCACTAGATACATGCACACTGGAAGTAATGCCAAATGCAATAATTTATTATGGAGATTTATCATTTACGTAGTCAGCAATTGGATTTTTCTAAATTTGTTAGATCCATGCAGAACATTTCATATACACACAGAGAGAAAAAATGGAAATATTTGGATAAATACATTTCTGAAATAATCTTGTTGAAAATAATTAATTTAAAGTTAAACAATTATTAACTTTGTTTAGGCATCAATACCTGGTCTAAATTGTGAAACATTTGTCTGGAATGAGACTAGGGCCTAGCGTATCCAGTCTCAGTTGATTGCATGCATAGCTGATGGTGGTCCACTGTCTCTCATTGGATCCCTGGAAGTTCACAGTAGAAGAGGCTGCAGACCAGCCACTGAGATAGAGAACCATGCACTGTGTAGAAGCTTCAGGATCCAGCGGCCTCCAGGGTTCAGTCAGAATGTCGTAGAAATCATGTAGACTTTGTGTATGTCTTTCAAACCAAGACAGGTTTATAGAACGAGAGACATGAAAGTGTGGAATGGAAAAGAAGTGATACCGTCAGTGTATTGAACTGAAGAATCGCCATGGACAGAACAAGATCCATCAGCTGGAGCTAGACCAAGACATCAATGGGCAAGCAACACCATATAGCCACCCACATATATATTTATATATACTTATATATATTATACTCTGTGCATGACTTTCATATACACATCTTGATTTAGCCTGCATGATGTTGTCTGTTGAGTGCTTATACTAACAATTATATCTGTATCACACACATATTATATATCTATATATTATATTTTTTTGTTTGCTCTAGCTTTGGTTTTGTATTTTGTAGTTCTGCATCGTGTACCTTTTGTATTCACAATATTATATATATATATATATATATACACACACACACAGTTCTCCCTTTATATATTGTGCCCTTTAATGCATCGCTGATTGGGATAAACGAAGAGGATATGCTTAGATCCTATTATTTTCCATTCAAAGGCCATATTTCAAAAGATTTACAATCTATTTTAAGCATAACCCCACTGTTCATCACAATGCATTAAATGGTGTTACATCGAGGGAGCACGGTGTGTGTATATATGCAAACTTAGACGTGAACATTCGGTGAAGGGGAGATAACTCCTTGCTAACTGCAATGGGAGATAACCCCTAGATTTATTGCTGCTAAATTATTAAGCTTATGCTTGTGTTCTACAAGAATAGCTATGACTCTTGAAATGTATGTATTTTCTGTATTGGTGTATATTCTAATCATTGTTGATTGTGAAACAAATAATATATAGAGTATAATATATAATCATAGTTAACAATAAAACGTTAGTGCTCAGCTTTTGATGATAACGTGGATTGGGATGGCTACAAGTCTTGGTGAGAGTTATCTACCCCTTGCTTTATAACAATATTGAAATCTTTATAGATATAACTATATTATACACCTCCATATATCCTTTTTCTTGTATGTGTAGATGAGTATATATATACATAGCATAGTATTCTGTATATGGTTTTATCAAATATATAATATGTCGTTTGTATTAAAACTTGTTTATGATACTCTCAACAAGCTAAATAATATATTAGTAGAATATTTAGAGGCATGTCTAAAACAATGGCTGTCCAAATGAGTTAATATCCACAGAAGAATACATTGTATGATTGATCTCCAATGTGAAATTATTTATTTCATTACTACAAACTTTAATTAAAAGTAAATGTGAGAAAGGTGTCAGTTAAAAAGTACATACAAATAGTTATTGTTTGACAACGTTTGACATGTTAAGTCTCTGGAATCCTGTCTGTTACTTAAATGTCCTGTCTCTGCTGTTACAGTTTGTCACTGGACCGTATGGACAACTGGCCTACCAGCAGGGCGCGCAGACTGGAGCCATGATACAAGCACTTCCTGTCGAGGTTTGTAGTCGGCAGTATTCAGTCCTAAACCCAATGCATGAGCCATATCCAGTCCTAAACCTATGTATGCATTCGCCATAGTCAGTCCTGAATCTATGTATGTATGTAAGCATTATGACATCTTACTGTAAATACTGTCGTTCCTTCCATCGATTCATCGCAAATGGGTAAGATTCCTATGACATTAAACAGCATCATAACTCACTCCTTCCGCCAATATTATATTGTCTGTATTTCATTTTTTGAATTCTTATTAACCAAATATTTGTTTCTGTTTCTTTCCTTGACTGTCATTATAATGGACATTATCTTTCATTCTGATATTGTGCAATGAAGATTATGTCACAAGATTTAACATGAAGAACTTTTCATATTTGTCCATTCCTGCTTTATGTTAACACAAGAACTCTATCCACAGGATCATAACTCTAATGAGGAGACAGTTCAGCATCACTATCAAGCATTTGCTGCTGCCGCCGCCAAGTAGAGTACTAGTAAGTACTGCATGCACGATGCTTTCATTAAGTTTGACGGCCTGAGAAGGGGGTGCGTATTATATACGACAACAACGTAATTTCCAGATTTGTTTTTTCCCTTGAGAAAGGAGTGCGCATTATATATTGAGGACTTACCATATTCAACGTATTATACGCCCAGGGCATTAACAAATGTTATACTGGGTGGGCGTTTATTAAAGTCAGAAAGAAACACAAATTGCACTTGAAAAATGTGATATTTTACGTTGCTTCCTTCAAATTTGGGTGAAGATACGTAAAATATAACACAGGTGGAGGTCATTTTGCGGGGAGACAATGGTAGCGCTCGATTGGGACCGGCAAAAGTGATGCGGCGTACGCCGGGTGTTGCGCCTAAACAGCGAACTGCTCGATTGCAAAAATATGTCTTCGGGCTACGCCAGCGGCAAATGCACCACTTCGAGGCAACCGTCGAGACCGGCGAGAAAACACAGCAGACATAGCGGGAGCTGAGAGCGAAAGATTTGTAGTTGGTCTAAGCTAGACTATTCATCAATTTAATTAAATAATGTGTATGTT
>JAUTBV010135818.1:0-26846 GCA_032361325.1 Lepetodrilus fucensis
CATGACGTATTTACCGATATAATCTACTTATACCGAGTCAATGCATTTCATGCCAAACTATAGCATCATGCCCTGGGTATCGTTTCTCGAAGCTCTCCTACTACAAGACCATAAGCACTCTCGTAGCGATCTCTTCTACACGGCACTCGTGCACTTACGAGAGCTTCGAGAAACGATGCCCAGTGTGTTATATTGTTTATTAAATTGTCTCGCCCGTTGTTATATACAAATATAAAAAACAAACATCATAAAACATATATTTTAACAATGGCCGCCAAAAATGGCTATGAGAGACATGATAGGCCCATAGTCATTAAACATTCACTGCGAATAAAGTTGTATTGGCACATTTAAACTAATAAATACAATCTGGGATCGCCGACACACTCCGCGGACAAACTCATCTCACCCGAAAGGATTCACTGGTTAAGTAGTCTTGTCAGTACACAAAGGCCTACACACACACACACACACACACACACACACACACACACGCGCGCGCACGCACGCACGCACTCGCGCGCGTACACTTACACAGTTTGTCTCTATGACTCCGAAACGGGGGAGACATTTGTAAGGCTGGTCTTGGCATTGTTTGGGCACTATCCTACAAACCAAGCATGAGAAAGTATTCACAACGCTGAATAAAGAGACGTTAACATATCTCGGCTTATGAATCCAATTATATATGTATGGGGGATATTAATCTGGATTGAATAGCGTGTAGATATGGCTTGTCATATGTTCCTGTATATATCCGTGGATCGTATTCTGAAATGTCGTGGAATAATGGCGGACCAACGTTGACTAGACCAGTGTGAGTACTGTATTCGTTTAATGTTTATTTTCTGGTGGTAATACCTTGGTTTATGATATTATTTAGATAATTATACTATTCGTAAATGACCGGAACTTGAACATAATATGTTAGCTAAATATATCTACAACCGACAATTTGTTAATCGAACAGGAAATACGTCATATTTGTTATTTAAATTATATATTATTAGATTTAGTGAAAGGGTTAAATTGTATTTTTAAATCGCAGACATAAATTTGAGAAAATATATTGAAGACAGATTTCTAAGTAGGCTACTTTTATTTTGAAACATTTTATACTATAATAACAGTATTAATGTTGTTACTTTCAGTTTCAAGTCTAAAATAGTCAACTACACAGGGCGCATACTCCAATGCCAATGGAATACAAGACGGCCGGATATTTAAACACAATATGAATATTTGATCTGGCATTTAAAGGCCCAACGTGAAAACAAACATCCACATATGTATTATATTTTCTGTATTGCTTATTTCCTCCCAGCTAGTATTCCGTGTGGTATGACGGGAATACACACAAGACCTAGTGTGTAATGTACAGTGAGCATGACATTGAAATATAAGTAATTTGACGGACTTCGTGATCATGATAGTGGGACACTGTGTATGTATGACGAGAGGACGACATCATGGCGGTACGAGGGATCGTGTATAGCCCGGGTCCACCCCTCAGCCGACGAGCAGAACTAGGCTCGAACGCGTCCCTCCCGGAATCCTTGCTTCAGACCCCTGGTCCCAACCAGCGTGAACCTAGCATCATCTCGGAGCTCGCCAATACCGTGAGCATGAGAGGCGACTACGTAGTGACTCCCATCAAGTCCCGGAGAGCTCGGCGACCGGAAGTGGGTCCGTACTCGACGAGGGATGTCCCCGCCGTGCGCAGGCTACAGGAAACTCGGAGGAGGAACATCGACACGGCAAAATGGAGCAAAGCTAATTCCAGAGGCTCTGACGTTCCTCCTGCTAACTGGTTCGATGACCCAGATCCGAGGTCCACGTGGAGGGACGCGCCGGAAAGGCCGCGACGGGAACCTGTGAAATATGTCGGGAGGGATCCATACACCGGTCAGTACTTTGTGGAATCGGTTCACGGAAACCGGAAAGTATTAGGACAGCCACCTCCTCGGTCAGATAACCCGCATCCTCGGCGAGGCAACAGGGTGAAGACTGAGACAATCTCGGGTACGATCAAAAGTGACCCTCCTCGCTACAGCTCGAAGTGGGTGTTTCTGGAAGATCCTATTTATCAATCAGCTTATAGAGAACCGGTTCGTGTGTATAGGCCACCGGTTCGGGAATATATACAACCGGTTCGGGAGTATATCGAACCGGATCTGGATTACCGGCAACGGATGGAATACAGACCTCCAGTTAGAGTGTACTCACGACGTTTATCTGACGTCCCCGTGAAAGGATCCATAGGAGACAAAGAACCACCAAGTAGCGGTGACAGTGTTGAGAACTTCAAGGGATCAGACATAGGTCCCCGAGAACCAAAGAAGGGCGATTTCGTGCCTCACTGGGGATACTACGTCGAGACGCCGCCGAGTCCTGGCCAGAGTGTCAAGCCGAGGCAAGGGTCTGTCCTCGACCCCAACTACCGACCCCGAGACAACGCCCTGGATCGCGACCTCCTGTCCCCAAGGTCCTTGTCTCAGTCCATGGTCCCCACACACGGGTCCACGCTGACTACGCCCTCCGAGAGGGGGTCAGAAAAGGGCGGGTCCGATGAGAGTGGCTTCGACGAACCCGTGATGAGGTAATCAATCATATCAGAAATAGTTTGCCAGAAATTCTGTCAATTTTTAAAAGTGAAGTTCATTGAATTTCGGTGTGTATTATTATGTTGGAATCCAAAGAAGGTACGGGGAATTTAACGTCAAATAGCGCTGCCGACATGTTTTCGAGGTAATTTGTGTTCATGTGTTGTGGTAAGTAAGCTTCACCATGGTAACAATGCGACCGGAAGTGATTTAATAGTTTCATTTATTCTACAGGTACCAGGATGAGGCGTACAACAAGTTCATACCGGAAGTGATCTAATAATGTTATTTAATCTAAAGCTACCACCAAGCTTACCACAGCATAGTAGCCTATGTCAAAGCTCTGCTCGGGAGTGATACAATAATTGCATTTACTCCACAGGTACCAGTGAGATGCATACGGCAACTTCCGGAACATAGTATGGAAAGGCTCTAACCGGAAGTGATCGAATGCTTTCCTTTAATCCACAGGTATCAGGGCGAAGCATACTGCAACATCCTGAACACAGTATGGAAAGGCTCTGACCGGAAGTGATCGAATGCTTTCCTTTAATCCACAGGTATCAGGGCGATGCATACGGCAACACCCTGAACACAGTATGGAAAGGCTCTGACCGGAAGTGATCGAATACTTTCCTATAATCCACAGATATCAGGGCGGGGCTTACGACAACAACCCCAACGACTACGCGTCACCGGAAGGCCCTTATCAGAGAGGTCCTGGAGGCCCGGGGCCTCAGGCGTTCGTTGTAGGGAGGGGCGTGAACCAGAGACCCATAGAGAAGGGAATCAACGCACGTGGGGGGCGTGAATTCCAAGCTAGGAACGTCAGATTTGGAGAAGCCGGTGGGGAAGACAGACCCAGAGGTCTGCGCAGCTGTGATGTCGGCTACTTGTGTACTGTGTCAGGCGTTCTGAAACTCGTAGAGTTCGTGAGTACTAGTATCTCAATGGTAGTTGGATGTATATATATTAATATCGCGGCCAGATTTATACTCATACACAGTAAAAACAATGTGTCTTGTTAGGTGTCCGGGCCAGGACATTTAACGTTGATGATCAAAAATAAACCAGGACACCCTAGGTGAATGTGTCCTGCAGTGGTCCTGTCTGATCATGTTAGCTTCCTGGAACAGGACACATATATATTTTTGCTTTGATTCTGTTTGAAATATACGGCATTAACCAAATGCTGAACACTGTCATGTCTTTTACAAAATGTTTGTCCTATATGTTTATCCTCAATTTTAGTCGTATTACGTTATGTATAATGCAAGCCAAACATTCCTGCAAAGATAGCTTCATCTTATCTGTATTATTACATTGACTCCGACCATTTATGTTATAGAGGATATTCAAGGTTTTTTCTCGAATATCATGTTTATCTCATCGAGTGGAGTGGGAAAGTCGATATTTCCACGAGTGGCGCAGGCACGAGTGGAAATATCGACCCTTCCACTCCACGAGATGAAATAAATATGGTATGAGAGAGAACAAAAACTTGAATGTTCTATTTATTACATAAGTGCAGTAAAATATACATAACTTTCATTATTTAGTCAGGTATTAGTTAAGAATGGATCAGCCTACTTCATTCCCCTTCCCTCAACCGTAACATGACGACATGCTTAGCCCGTGCCGCTGAACTGGTTCCATGTCCTGTCCTCTGCGACTCGTGAGACTTCAGAGGCCGTTGCCCAGTTAGTTATTTTCAATAGTGAGAAATAACACCTGTTATTTCCACTGACAAAACATGGTATTTCACTGCATTTATGTAATAAAACAATTTTGTTACCAGGTTGTGAGCACTATCATAGCAGGGATTACACGTGCGGATACCACTCTGTGGACGTTGCACGTGTTCATTCTGTTTGTGGGAGTGTCGGGCATGGTGCTCTCCCTTGTGTCCTTCATCTTTAGACTCTTCCACTGGGAACAATCTGCACATGTCGGATGTCTTTGGTTTGTGAGTACAGTATTGGTCGTCAGTGTTTACTTCTGTACTTACATCGTTCTATGGTCTTCACATTGATACGAAACATTCTTAGACATCCCGAAGCTCTCTATATACTACGTACGATATCATAGCGTTGGAAGTGCGCGATCGCCATTGGAAAAGATCGCTACGAGATTACTAACATGGTTTCGTAGTACATGTAGATAATAGAGCTTCATGAAACAATACACTCGTTATTATGTGCGCCCCCTCTCTCTCTCTTTCTCTCTCTCTTTCTCTCTCTCTCTCTTTATCTCTTTCCCCCTCTCTCTCTCTTTTTTTACTATCTATCATCTATGTATCCTTATATCTGTCTATATTTTTCTACTTTTCTCTCTCTCTCTCTCTCGCTCACTCTCTCTCTCTCTCCTTTCTCTCTCCCCTCTTTCGCCCTCTCTCTCCCCATAACAGCTCTCTTTTCCTCAGTTTATACGCATATTAAGTTTGTTTTAAAAGCGAATGTATTATAACAATTGGTCCAGTCTGTCTTTACCATTAGTTGATATACACGTTGCTTATCACAGGAGTTTATTGTGCATCTGCTGATCATCTTCATCATCCTGTTACAGGAGTTCTCATGCTACCTGGTGGTAGCGCTGCTGATGTTCACGGCAGCTATAATGTCTACCATCTCCGCCAGCATCGCGGTGTCAATAGTGGCCCTCACAGTGAGTCCAAGGCCATGTCCAGTCAAAGACGTTTAGTAGTAGCAAATTTGTCGATTTTTAATGATTTTAAATATTTTTGACATTTAAAAAAAAAATCCTATGGTCTACTACATGTCGATTTGTAATGATTTTTGACATTTTTTAAAACATGTAAAAATTCATTAACATTTGACAAAATTGCTACGAAACGTTTTTGACAAAACTAAGTCAATACAAGCCGCTATGCGTAGGCTATACATGGACTATTAGAGTCACTTATTGTGTCAACACTGACATAATAACTACTATGTTAATTTATCCGTGTTCAAATAATCTAGAGACACTTAAATATGCAGTTCACATACTTTTAGTCAATGCCATTTTTACGACTTACACTAATCTAAATTGAATCGCATGTAGCCTATACTGTATAGTTGCCACGTTATAATATCATTGAAAACTGTGAGAATACATGTACCGTGTTTTTGTAATGAGCTCCCAATGTATTATTCAGACATTGTTTCGTATTAATTTCCAGTTCTTCTGCTACCTGGGCGCCGGACTTTTCACGGCAGACACACTCCTCACCGGAAATGGAATAGCGAAACGCAATTTTCAGGACGACCAAGACAAACCTCAGGACGGTAAACAGGGGCAACAGAGAGGTCCGAATCAAGGAAAGCCGGGTGGTGGGTACCCGGGAGGACCACGACAGAATCCTACCTACCCGTCGAGACGGTGACAGTTTAATGAACTATAGGCAATACAGATTATTGGATATTATAACGAGAAATGCATGGACAGGCTGCCCATGTCAAATATGCCCCAATGTGTCATTACCAAACGTAATCAGAACTTCTGATGTGTTTGTGCCTTGCATTAAACTGGTGATCTATGTCGTCTGCTCCGTGACATTGTGATGAAGGTCAGAGACACCTATACCAGTATTACCGGACGGATATGCAACCGGAAGTGCGCAAAAGACTGGAATATAGTGTACACGATGTGTTGTCCTGGTGCCCGTTGCACAACTATTGTAACGTCAACGCTTTTTATTGTGGCGGGAGCCCAGTTACAACTATTGTAGCACTACAAGAGCGTCGTGCAACGGGCACCAGTTGTTGTTTTTTGTGTCTGTATTATTTTAAAGATCTAGATCTATCTAGATAATAACATAACTTCACCTTAGACGATACATGTGTATATATGTTACATCGACAATGGCATACGAAATACATTCCCAGAGTGAAATAAACCCTAATATTACATATGTATTGTCATTAATTAATACACACCTTCAACGTAATCATTATTACTTTGTGTTTGGGCTTAAATTAGTCCCGTAATCCCAAGTGGAGAGAGAGAGAGAGAGAGAGAGAGAGAGAGAGTGCGCGCAAGGAGAGGTGGAGGGAGGGAGAGAGAGGAAAGAATGAGAGAGAGAGAGAGAGAGAGAGAGAGAGAGAAGACAAATGGTTTAACTCTGAGCCAGCGATAAATCAAAAGAAAGTATACTAATAAAATATTCCTGTATACATATACCCTGCCTGATACTCTTAAAATAAACTTACTCGGTTGGTTGTCTATATTTATATGTTTGCTAATAATTTTGTTAATAATTATAACCAGTACCCATGATTTCTTTGTAGGAAAACAAGAGGCATAAACTGCTCGTACAATAACCTTTATTGCTTTAATAACAATAGAACATGAAATAAATATTGACATAGTGTGGTGTGATATAGTCGAAGACTCTTGTACACCAGACAAAAGGGAGACAACGTACATCCATACATACAGGAACACGCTAGTTAGTAGTCCACCTATCAAGATGTCCAGCAGTAGTTATCTGTCAACTAGGCTGAGGTACTCTGCCGTCAATCCAGCCTGACGCAGATATGACGGTCAGAGATCTCGGTCAAGTTGTCCTGCAGCAGTGGCTATCTGTCTTCGAGCCAACGCCCAACTTCCGGGTATCTATGGTTCCGCCGCGGTTTCTTATACCTCCAGTTATCGTTTATTCGCCAGTTGGGTTTGTAGTCGTACACAATCGGCTCGTCTGGAGCGTTCAACGGCGTCCATATCCCTCTTCTAAACCTGTCGTTCTTCGCGGCTCTCTGCGACACGCTGGTGAAGTCAGAGTCGTCTTCCCTGTACCTCCGCTTCTCCTTCAGAGTGCGCCATCTTGCCAGATCCCGGTCTCTGAGGTACCGGAGTCTCTCGTTCTCCGACATGTACCAGTCGGGCCCCAAGTCGGACCCCTCCATTGCAATAATACTTCCTCTAGTTATGAGATGGTCCCTCGGCTCTCCGAAGTAACGCTCCCGTTCCCGTTGTCGAAGGATTTCCTTTTCCCTCTGGAACCAGTTATGGTGGTCAGTGTAGTCCGGATGTACGCCGTGGTTTTTCCGGATCCAATGAGATGTTTCTCGGAATGCGGGGTCGGAGTTGTAATAAGCTGGGTTCCGCTTCCGGTCATGGTAGTCGCTGTCAACTTCGTTGTAGAGGAGGTAGTCGTCGTATTGCCTGTCCCATCGGTCCCGGTCTGTCACGCGGGGTACATGGCCGATGTATCGTCTCTTCCCGAGCGGAGTCTCCAGGAAGTCGCGGTCTAGTTCCGGGTCGTGTCTGATCTTATGCGGCCAGATTGCCGGCTGAGTAGGGTCTGAGTGTTGCTGGATCCACAACGCTGTTTGAACCTTACCAGGATCAGTGACAACCTTCCTCCGCGGAGGATGAGGATTTCCGGTTCCTTTATTGGAAGCCACGCTCCATTTTCCTTCCGGAACTATTTTGCGTCGTGGCGGCGGAAGGATAGGCTCGGTGTAGCTGACGCGGTACCGCCAGTCCCCGGGTGGGTAGGAGAAGAATGGGTTATGTCCGCTGTGCATGTTAACAGGAGGGTCGTAAGGATATCGGTCCTTGAGGGCGTTTCGCTTCTCCCAGACTGGAGGGGCATAGAAGTCAAACTCGCGTGTAAGTGTTCGTGTAGCTAGTGTCTGATTTCCAGGAGACAGGGGAGCTAACCTCTGCCGAGGGAATTGATTGGGCAAGACAGATTTACCGTAATCAACTTCTCGACTCCAAGGAACGAAAAGACCCCGAACGGCACCGATACTGTTTGTCGGCGAGTTTATGCCGCGGTATCTGTGAACGCGGGACGGCGTGTGCGGGTTGGCAATATCTTCCACAGTCCTTGGCTTTCGCCTGCCTTGTTGTCTGCTGGTTATCGGGTCCGGGGTTCGAGCCTGGATGACCTCCGTGCCAGGCGTCTTACCGCGATATGGCCCATTTCCCCCTTCACCAGGGGAGATCACTTCCGTTTCCTTGTCCGCATCCTTAGGCGGATCCTTTTTCGGAGGCATTTTGATTTGGATGGGTTACACAGTTAGTCAGCTTATGACATTCCAAGTACGGATGGACTGTTGCATTGTAACTGCCAGGAAAAGCGTGAAGATCATCGTCTGAGCTGTAAAATTAAATAAAACTACTGGAACTATATATCTCATATTATAGGAGTACTCATACACGTACACTTACACACACACACGCACGCACATATAACATGCGCAGAGCGAGAGAGAGAGAGAGAGAGAGAGGGAGAGAGAGAGACGGTGGGAGGGGTGGCGAGGAAATACAGAGAGCAAGAAAGAGGGAGAGACTCGTACACATAAATATACACGCAGGGAAGAAGATATGGGATAGTAAGAAAGAAAAGGAAACATGATGAGAAACAGAGAGAGATAGCACCAACACACACACACACACACACACACACACACACAGACAGACAGACACACACGCGCGCGCACACACACACACATACACACACACACACACACAGACACACACACACACACACAGTGCCATTCATTCACCGTACAATATGAATTTATGTGTATATTATTACACGGAGATATACTTACACAGCACGCTGAGTAATTTTAGTTGCATTAAATTGTGAACACGCTACCATTGCAATAAATACGTACATCATAAATTGCATAGTATAATGTATAGTTTAGTGACTAAAATAAAATGGTGTGCGTCAACTATTGTTTGATTCATACATACGCCTATAAATATATTAAAATAAATCATCAAGCAATATACCAAACCACATACATGCGCTGTGTAGATGTGAAGTATATAGCAACTATCTCACCAATATACCTACATTCACGACAGATCCGCCATTCCTGTTAAAGGTCCGCCATCTTGTTCTCCAATATTGACATCGCAGTAATCACCATTGACGACGTTGTGAGGGAACTGTCCCCTACCCCAACACCAACACCCGTTGTCCCTCCCCCTACCCCCTTTCTTTGTTACATACGAGGCAGTAAAAGCTGTTAGAATGTCTACAGTTGCCAGACTTGGCCTCTTACAGAGTGAGGACATCGAACAATAAATCCCCATTCAGTCAAACACAGAGACTACTTCTGATCCTGGTATGTATCGAGACGTGTCTTGTATTCATGACATATTGCCTTTCAATTGAACGACACTATAAGGTTCCTGTCATTCAAGCAATATGCCAATGCTAAACGTTACAGAGATATATTTGTTTAATCGCTATATGTCTTGACCTGAATACAATGTTAACCGTATGATGGTTGGTATCTATCATGTCTTGCCTCAATGAAAGGTATATATGATATTCTCATTGAGTTTCATGTGCACGCGGCTTGTCGGTTCATTAGCATTATAAGGTTACCTTATACCGACATACAATGCAATGATAGACGACTGACAAGTGACTTATGACAAGAACTTTATTACACTTCTATCTCTAGAGAAGCGTATTCTATTTAAATATAACCATTAACTTTTGGAATGTTTTATAACACACATTTAAAGAAAGGTTTGGTAGTAGGTTTAGACCAACGCAGCGCTATTCACCCTCTCCATGCTTAAGGAAACCGGAGATGCACTGAAGAGCAGTGTCTGTGTCTAATCATCCAGTAGGGAGAGGATTAAACTTATACATGTATATAATTCCTAGTGTGCCTTCCTCTAAAACGGAGGCCCACTGTCTCCATATATCAATACGTAGTGTATGAGTATAGTCACTGAGTGTGAGACTCGAGAATGCCACATAATAGTACTTTACGCAATCTTGCATTCTCTAGGTGAAACTAGATCCATTTCGACGTCGGTATACACCGTATACTTCCGATTGCGATTACACACCATGCAAATATATTACAGATACATTTTCTTTCTGTTTCTATATATCTTACTATATATATGTCCTCCCTCTCTCTCTCTCTCTCTCTCTCTCTCTCTTTCTCTCTCTCTCTCTCCCATCTCTTTCTTTTCTCTCTCTCTCCCTTTCACCATTCCGTTCTCTCTCTCTAGATCTCTCTCTCTATATATATATCCCTTTCACCATCCCTTTCTCTCTCTCTCTCTCTCTCTATATATATATATATATATCCCTTTCACAATCCCTTTCTCTCTCTTTCACCATCTCTCTCTCTCTCTCTCTCTCTCTCTCTCTCTCTCGCTCTCTCTCTCACCATCGTTCTGTCTGTCACCACCTTAAAATTGCGTTAGGTGTGTGTCTGGGGGTGTATAATGTGTATGTGTATGAGTGTCTGTATGTGTGTGTGTGTGTGTGTGTGTGTGTGCGTGCGTGCGTGCGTACATACTTGAGTGATATAGGGTAATATAGCCTATACAAGTTTAACTGGATGCGGCTGGTGTTGGTTTATGATGATCTGCTGTTGACCGGAAATAAAGACCCGAGCCTATCATAGGCTTATCCAGATATACAAAGAAGAAAGTAACGTATGTTCCAAAGAATGCATGGTTAAATAATATAACTAAATGAACACACAGACAATAAGGATAGCATTGGTATATTCCTTTATAACTTATCTATTTACATTCATAATCAGCATGTCTTGGTATCATGGCATCGATGCTGGTTATCACAGATATGTCATCATTACGGACCCAATATCACAGAATATCATATAAAAAAAAAATTATTATCATTAAGCACATTATGAGGTATGCATATGCTGAATGCACAACCTCACAGTGCAACCATTAGCAGCTTGAGGGCACCGTAGGTTCAATTGAAGTATATAATATACGTTCTACCATCGATAATGTTCAAGCACTATTGTACATAACCCATAGACAGATAATGGTGTTCTGTGTTGTGCAAGAAATCATCATTGACCACTGACCAAACTTGCAGTCACACGTTAACTGTACGTACAGAGCCCAAGGTTTGTGGATTTTTTCTCTTGGTAGACAAGCTTCATGGCGTCATTCAATACCCTCTTAGTATATCCTCTCCGTGTGTAACACAGATGATACTACTCCATTGCACAATAGTCTATATAGTAGGTCTACCCGTTGGGTCCTTCGCGATCTTAGTAGTGAGAGGTGTGTCATCGTATGTCGACGCTGATTGGCTCCTTCGCATTGCTCGGCGGAAAAATAACTGTGTTTTCCACTCTGCGGCGCTACCCTTTGGAACATATACCGACGACGAACACGTACGTACGTCACAATAACAGCTCTTTCACTGCGACATAGAGCAGAATGTAATAGTATTCCGTGGCCTACACGCGATGAGTCTATCCTATCCGTGAGCCAGCCACCGTTCGACGTTTTCCTTGCCCGGCATCCCGGGAGGTCCCAGAGTCTCGACCTTCCGACCGTAGTCCCCGTACCTGTCCCAGGCTGGGTCCTGTCTGGGTTGTCTGGGTTTGTGGCCGTTGTATGATACCTTGGACTGTCTGGAAAAGTAGCTCGCGTCATCGCCGTACCGGTCGTACCTGAGATATGAAAATAGACGTACTGTAGAGGATGTATGCAGCATCTGACTAAATATACATATTTGTTCGTTTCCGTTACTCTTCATAAAGAAGGTTGGCGGAAACAATATATTTCAAGTCCACTGTAAGACCATTATATAGCGCTCTCGTAAGGCACGATCGCCATATATAGTAGATATGGCTACGAGAGTCCTTATGGTCTCGTACTAGTAGATATGAGAGCTTCGAGAAATGCTACCCTGGTCTATACTACTTTTGTTCTTATTTGGTCGTACTTGTCAGGTTGGATCCGGTCAAAATCCGGTGTACGCCGACCCTCCGACCCTCTCATTGGTCGAACACTGTCTGGTGGGCGTTGTCGTTGTCGGCGGTACTCTTCCGGTACTTCCTGTCTGTTGTGGTATCGATACCGCTCCCGCTCTCGTACCGCCTCTCTATGGTCCTAGATGTAACATGGGATTTGTTTTAGTGAAAGAACATCATGCTAGTTTGTTGCAGCACATCCTTATAATACGCAAAACGGTGGTGTCTATCTCGATAAGATGGCCATAACATCAACTATGCCGTAGGGTTTAATTTTAAAGGTTAGTAAGGTTAGTAAGGTTACGTTAGAGCACAGACCCCAGTTTCACGACGGTGTCCTAACTAGTTAGGAACTCCTAAGCCGAGATGACCTCCTAAAGTGTTTCCCGACCATGTCACAAGTCATATCCCTTCTTAAATCGGCATCTAAATTATGAGGTGATTAACTTGGTCATAACTTTAGGAGCTCCTGAGTTTAGTGGGCCGTCGTGAAACGGGGGCCTATATAGAAATTGTCTATTATTACTATATAGATAGATGGTATAATATGTTATTATAAATATTCAAAGTCCTGTGGTTAGAATTATGCCGTTGAGTACAGGGGTTGTTTCGAGAATATAATGGTGCAGGTTTCTATAATGGTATGAACACCGTATTGGAATCATGTTGCACACGTCAGAAAATAACAAATAACAAAAATAAGTGTATATATAATGCAGCATAAACATTTTGGGATCATTATTTACATTAATATGTTATCATTACGGATACAAAACGTTATGGACATTGTTTTGTCACAGTTATGGACATTGTTTTGTCACAGTTATGGACATTGTTTTGTCACAGTTATGGAAATGTTTTTGTTACACTTATGGACATTCTTTTGTTAAACTTATGGACATTGTTATGTTACAGTTATGGACATTGTTTTGTCACAGTTATGGACATTTCTTTCAAGTTACAGCACTGGCATGGGTCAATGGGATAAATCTTAGCATAGCAACATCTCAAACTCAAGTTTGTTTCGAGAGATCGAGGCCAGGTCTTACCCGGTAACGTTGGTGGTGTACATCTGAGTCCGTCCCGTCCAGACTTCTGTGTATGGGGATGTAACGCGGGGGGTGGTCCCTCCCCGGCTCATAGTCTCTGTGACGACGTCTTTCCCTGGCCAGCAGGATCGGGTCAGGACCGAGGTTCTTGTTCACCCACCTATAAGGTAAGGAGCAAGGTGCATTGCAATCTGTGTCTTCAATACATTAATAAGATCAATTGATCAAGTTACATTTAACATTTAGCCATTGCTTCCTGTCAATGGAATTGGATAGAGTTTTCAGTGTAGGGTATCGTTTCTCGAAGGTCTCATATCTAATAAGGACTCTCTTAGCGATCTCTAATATCCGGGGGTTGTGCACTTACGAGAGCGCTATGGTCTCATAGTGGATATGAAACCTTCGAGAAACGATACCCTGGTTGAAATGTACGGTTCGGATGATTGTGACATTTTGCAAAGAGAATTGCAAAGAGGTTTGCAGCTAATTGTGTAAGCGTGTTATTAAACTCAACAGCAATGAGTTTATTTGATTAGTATCACTATTATTATTATTATTATTATTATTATTATTATTATTATTATTAGTGTTATTATTGTTATCATTATGCTTACTTGGAGGTGCTGGCAGCCCTCTCGTTATAAAGCACGGGGTTGGTGGGATAGTAATCCCTATCAGGAACATAGTCTGAGTACTGATCCACGTCCAAGTACCGCCTGTCGTACTGGTAATACCTCCCGTCGTGGTACGGCGTATCGAGCCAGTCACGTGACTCGCCGAAGTTCCTCTCCAGCCACCTCCCCGTGTCCGTCGCTTCCGGTTCCTGTCCCATGTACCTGCGCGGTCCCTGCGGAGTCTGTAGTATGTCGGAGTCCGTCTCTACATCGTAGCCTAGCCACATAGGCCGGTTCGAGTACTCTGCTGCGTATGCGCCGTGTTGGCCCACCCACTTGGCGGTGGAGCCTAGTTGGGTGTCTGCGACCAGTCTCTTCTCGGACCAAGGCGGGGCGACGATTGAGCCCCGGGCCGGAAGTCGGCTCCAACTTGTGCGCGGCAGTTTTGGGGTCTTGTCTCGGCGCAAGTGGCCTTCTGTAGCGTAGTGCGGGTACGTGCGGAAGGTGTGTTGACTGGGCGGACGAATGTTGTACCTGGATCCAACGATTGGATGCATACTCTTAACGGCGTCTTACACGTTAGCACACGCTTACCGGTGTAGCATCCCAAAAACACTCCCCCAGGAAGCTCAATCTAGAGTGTTTGGAGACTGCTACACCGGTAAGCATGTGCTAACGAGTTGGCCGTGTGACGCCGTTAAAAGTATGAATCCAGCTTTGAATTATATAAAAATAATTTCTTTGCAATTCACACATTCATCTATGCACAGCAGAAACCCATAAAGCATATTCTAAACAACCTTGGCAAACTGCGCAATTCATACCAGGAAAATTGATGTAAAGTATCCAATGCATTAATTTTAAATAACAATTATCCATTACAATTTACCTAGATACATGGAAGTATACACTATACCTGGGATATGTCCACCGTGACGACACCGGCGTTGCGACGTTGTCCTCATTGTTGATGAGTGTCCGAGTGAACCTGCTGACCACTGATCCCTGGACTGGTTGGAGACTGCGGGGGGACACGGACGAGTCCCGGTCCCTGTACGGCTGTGAGTACACCGAACCCTGGTCGGGCCTCTCACTCCACGGTGGAGAGGCCGGGGGACCGTCCACCTAGGATATATTGAAAAGCAACTATAAAATAGTCTCCAGCACAGTATAGTACCACTGTTTGGTGGAAATCGAAATCTAGCCTCGAGGCATCCTCGAAAACACTAACCTCCGTCAAATATCCTGGTATCACTGTCTATATAGAACTCCGTGTTCGACTCTGAACAGCGTGGATGAATATATGAATACATTATACCAATCAGAGTTCAAAGCGTCTTATGGTCAGCAGGTAAGGCTGGAGGAAGCTCGAGCTAGCTGAGTATATGATCGTCCAAGAACATACCAGGTTTCTCACGGCCTTGACACTGTCTCTCGGTGACCGAGGTTTCTCTCTTCGACGTCGATGACGTGACGGCGTCGGGGGCTTTCCCAAGTTCTTTACGTGACCGGGAGTCGACTGCGCCGGAAACATGGGCCCCGGGGGAGGAAGTTCGGGGGTGACCATGACTGTGCCCGGGGAGTACCGGTCCGGCGGTGGGGTTAGGCCGCGAGGGTTCCCCGGGGTCACGACGACCGTGATCCCACCCGGACTGGGGGGTTTATTGGTACCCCGGGGTCCGGGCGTTTTGTTGTCCTGCTTGTTCCCCCTTCCATCGGCAGTTTTAGGCTTGTCCTTAGGAGGCATGATTCGTTCTGCTTAATGAGCTGAAAATGGTCAATCATTTAATATTAGCTATTCTAAGTGTTGACGTTGAAAAGAAAGCTCTGGGTATCGTTTCTCGAAGTTCTATTCATGAGACCGTAAGGTCTCTCGTAGCAATACATGGTGATCGCGCACTTACGATAGCACTGTGGTCTCATAGTGGATATAGCTTCCAGAAACGATACCCAGAATATAAATTATTATTCTACTTATTAGTGTTAGGATATTAGTGCATTTTGAATATGTGCACTATATAATATTATAAGAAAGTCATAAATAGGCCTATGAATATAGTATACCGGTAGGTTGTCCATTTCAATGGATACTTTCCATATACCTTTCTTTCTGGTTAGTTACCCGGTTGGAAAAACGTATGTGGATTTCCATTAGTGCACAGACACCATATAATATATATCCCATATTGCCTAGGACGCGTCATCTTCGAAACACCCGGCCATTTTGACAGAGAAGTGTAATCATAATGGCCTGGATTTCTGGGACGAGGCCGTGTCATCTAACTCCAACATACTCAGACGTAGAACAGAACAATAGCATGGAGTTCTGCCCTTCTAAGGGCGATGGATATACCAAAGATATCTCATGTCCAAATGTTGATACATTTCAACACAAATCTATGGATTCCTGTTAGGTTTCCTAAACAGAAACAATCCCCAAGCTGATCCAGTTGTAAAATGTCCAGGTTTAGTTTCCATAGGATACCTAAAGCTTGTTATTGTGTATATTTATATACCAATATTTAGGAATGTTCATAATCAATACGACATGATATCCAATTACTCCACAATGTCATAAAACTAAATAACCAAAAATCACAACATCAACGTACCTTTTCACTAAAAACAGAACATCACATCCATCTTTCACTTCACTAAATTGACATTTTCCGTTGGTAACTTATCACATATTATGTTCCGCCATTTTAAATCGAGCCATTCCAACGCTCTGATCACATATACGCGGAGATATATTTTTTTGACTGTCCTCTCTCTGCCTGTGTGTAGCGGCGAAGTGCCTATCGGTGATAAATCATTTACAATTTGTCCAGCTTATTATTAGCCGACGGTTGTTTGTCCTATCGATTATGCATGCCAGTTATAGCGTTTCAAAGGGTAGGCATGTCTATCAAAAGCCAACCCCGAATCCCCAGTGTTGGAGATACTATAAAACACCATAGCCCAAATGCGACATTGGTGTTTGTGGGCACTTGAAAGCGACCGTTCTGTATATCAATGAAATACGTGTCGCCAAACAAATGGGTCCTTTCAACGACCTGCGGGTAGTGTAGGATGTTTTATGACGTCTTGCCTGTAATTGGGGACATGGCACTGTACCGTAACGGATTGATATTATATTATGTTCATAGATAAACATCTATGTATGTTTGCTTAAAAGCATATACCACTATAAAACAAAATATTATTGTTTGTTCTTGCCTTTCGTAGTAGTTATGGCAAAAGGAAGTAAACATATTTGAATATTGTATTATTATGAATAAAGTGCATTATTGTGGTTACTGTATATGTCAGTATTTCAGGGAATCGCGGATGTGGTGCTTGTGGGGGGAGGAAAACCTGTAACAACTCTTCGTTATAAAAATGCCATTAAGCCATGGGCCACGCAATGTACATAGCATTGAAGGATACTATTGGTCTGACAGTCCCAGCCGGTGCTCGCATGTTTACTGCAACATTCAGCGCTACGGATGTTGCGGGTAGGCCTATCCTCCTTCCCTAAACTGACAAGTCGTGATGTAAGTGAACGAATCTCGAAAGCGACTCTAAACCCCAATTAAAACAAAATAAAGTATTAAACGTACATGACGTAGGGTCCTACTGTATTGGCGGCCGTTTTTCACAGCGGGATCCATACAGTAATGGTTTCCAAACTCGTACCTTCAAATGTGTAGTTCAACACCAACCTATCATGGCACCACGTTTAGTTTTGAGTTACTAACAGTACTAGGCGAGTGGTAGCGCAGTGGACTTCGGGGCCAATGGTTCCAGGTTCAAATGGCTTAAAGATTGGATTCAATATTAGTTTTGCCTGGATGGAGTCTTAAACCGGAAATTCAACACGGAAGGTTTGTATATCAACATTATCCATTTGCGCAAAGTTTGTACGCCTGCTTTTGGTTTACCATGTGATCAAATCCATGGCGTCAACATTTATAGATGGAGGTATAATTTTATACGCTATGATCAATCGATTCTTAGTGGTATAAATTCGGCGTAATGCCAGGTCGATAGCCATCCAGTTGAGTAACTTTATGGATCTAGAACGCCATATTCGTACGCGTGTCCTGAGACGGACGTATACTACGCCAAGCTGACGCTATGTCGACGCGACCTTTACTACGTGCGACATACGGGCAACGCTGGGTCATCGTCATGTACATGGGCGAGACTGGACGAGATATGAACCGTAGCCTATTAGCTACGTGGCTCCGAGAGATATATTTCCGCATCAAAGGTAAACCTGATAGACCTGGCCCCGAGATCACGAAACCTTTTTGAGTTCATACTCATACTCAATTCGTATAATATAAAATGAGAACTTGAGCATGAAATCGTCCTAAAAAGGTTTCGTAGTCTCCGGGCTAAACCCTGAATTTTGAGACGGTCGGTAAAAGAGCAAAGTTGATATCTGTGCAGTATAATAGTCGCTTTAGACATATAATAGCTCTAATTAAGGGCCAGTAGCCTTTTTTTGACGTAGGACACATTTGTCTATTTTGTAAGGAATAATTTCCAAAAGTCAAGTTGCCACATACACTATCCTATAACTTGCATGCACATTGCAGCGCAGAGTGGAATTGTCCAAGAATGGCACCAGATTCCTCAGTTCCGAAATTTGGTAGAAAGTTTCCCCATACATTTTGGAATTATTTGATTAGCCATGTGGAAAAAGTCCACCAAACATAATTGCAGCGCAGAGTATAATTGTCAAAGAATGCCACCAGATTCTTCAATCACAGATCCGAAAATTTGGTAGATAATTTCTCCATACATTTTGGCATTATTTGATTAGCCATGTGGGAAATGTCCACCAAACAAGTAAATATCAGGTATATGATACAATAAAACCATGCAAGTTGAAAGACATCCAACAGGGATTGAATTTTTAAATTTTATTTACTGAATCATTTTATTGACTTACATGCAGAAAATAATATTGTAAACATGTACAGATGATGTCAATATTTAATACAGTTTCAAGTCTTGCAAGTTGAAACCAAAAAATACACCAATATTCAGAACTAACATTCCATTATATTCATCAACTCAAAAAGAATGTATTACAATGCAAATTTTATATCCAACAATCACTTGCAAAACCACACTTGTATTAAAGTTCTTCATTAGTCGAATATATTTCTAACAGCCAAATATAGAATTCTGTTGACTATTTCAACAGGTTCAAATTATTTAAGACTATTTCCGGATTGCTTAACATTTACTACAGACAGTTACATAATCAGGCTTTATTACTGAAGAACTCATGGGATCTGTCTGAAAACAAACAAGATATCTCCAGAACTATCCTGACTAGCCATAATACAGTAAAACCAAAATGTAGATACATGAATATAAAAGTAATTCAATATTATTAGCAAAAGTTACATGTAAAGATAAAGACTGGACAGATCATGTTAATAAAAGCTGATTCCACAATTTAATAGATACTGGCGAGGAAAAAAAACAAGACACCAACTTTAAATATAGGCACCATACCTGGAACACCAGAGACACAATTTCCTAATTTATTAAGCAAACAATAAAAGTTTACTTTTTTAAATAACCTCATAAACATAACCCCATAAACATAACCCCATAACTTGAAACTTAAGACACATAGTCCACCGGAAAAAAAGAAAAAAAACTATAGCGAGTAAGTGAATTAATGTGTTGCGTCACCATGGGTTTCTTTCACCCATATGCGACAATAACACGCACACAAAAAAAAAAAATACGCTGAGGTAATATATAAAAATAAAAAAAAGATTATTTTTTTTAAAAAAAGATAGAGGACAAGAAACTGAAGAATGAAATTAATATCATACATAATAAGGATTAGAGTTGTGCTGTGTTTGCAGTATTAGAGGTTATAATGGCTCTCGCATACAACGCCCCTCTTCTCATGTTGCAAGTTTTGTTATGTTCTAGCACCTGCAGAAGCTCAAGAAGTTGCACATAACACTACAAACATAGTGACAGTAATAAAATATCAAAACTATATATATAATATATACACGTTGATACATATATATTTAGATAGATATTTAAAAGCATTCAATGACTTTTTGTTGACATATTTCATGGTCAAATATATTTTACCTGAAGAATGTATGGTTGGTGGTTGTCTACACAAGTATATTTGTCAATTAGCTAAATTGTATGTACGTCCCACTAGTTTTCAATATTTCATATTTTTCATATTTTCATAATATCTTTTATTGTGAGATAACAAAAGAATAATAATAAAAATTAAAATATCAAAATATTGAAAACCAGGACAATCAGAAAATATAGCTTGTTGTCAAATGTATTTGTGTAGACAAATCAAATCTACAAGCATTCAGGTAAATACATTTGACCATGAAATATGTAAATAAAAAAACTGTGATTGTATGCCTTTTTAATGTGTATAGTAGTAATTAACATCTCTAACAGGTACAGATTAATATTACAAGAAATCTAAATTTCCCATGTAGACTCACCAGTATACAATGTATAACTACACACAACACGGGCAGCAATGGAAACTGACCAGAGTATAATATCATAACTAGACTCAAAATGGCCGATCATGGAAACCCGCCAGACTCGATGACCATATAAGGAAATAATCATGACACTGTCAACTGCCCTTGACCTTGTCACTAACCCTATCTGTGTGTGTCAACTTTCTGTCTGTCAAAAAATTCAGTAATAACCACTCCTCTCCCTTTGTTGGGTTGATCCGTCACTGGGGGTGGGGGGTGGGGGGTAGCTTTGGTTGTCTGCAGGATAAAGCAGGTTAAAAGTAGTTAAAGTGACCGGGGAACTGCCTTTTCATTTAAATAGTGCAATAAGTATGTTTGAAAATAGTAAATGCACTATTATATATCAACAAACAATATTTGCATTTTCCAAAGATTTCAAAACTAGAACATGATTGTTTTCATGAAATATGATTTTATGAATGCTTCAAATAGTATCCAATTTTTATCGTAAACTTGTATTTTCAAAAATTGAATTGAAGAATACAGCAACTTCCTGCATGTCAGTAGAAGTGTTGGATATTGACAGCCATGATTACGAGAGAAGGGTTTCGTGCAGTAAGGTCAAGGTCAGGCAGTACGTGAACGACATGACACAACACAGTTCCAGTAATAATACGAGTCCCAACACATCGGACATTGGAGATATAATAACAAGATTCAGATAGACTATAGAAAATTGGGAAGAACACACAAAAAGAAGAAGTAATTAACTAAAGCATAATCATGCACGCCCTGAGATTCATTTTAGTTCAGTTCCCACCAACGTTTAAAGACATGACATGCAGAATAATAGTAACTAACATAGCACAGAGTTTTTGTCAAGGCTCGTTGAACATGTCATTTAACCAAGTTTACCTTCAAATAAGGTTGCACTGTAATTGGCCTAATTCATTTTCATATTTTAATTTCAATATCTTAAAAAAGTAAGTACAGTATGCGGGGGGTATAACGCGGGGTATGTCATGGAGCCCATCTTCTGCGTTATATCGAGGGTACACTGTATTTTGATAGCACTATTAAATTGGGATAAAAATCAATTTGGCTTCTTTATGTCATCAAAATGTAGTTATTCTCAGTTGATTTTCAATACAGAAAAAACAACAACATATTTTTATAGTAACTTCAGATCATTACTTCCGAATAAATAATAGCCAATCGAATCAGTTGGTCCTATTACTGAACCAATCGTATGTTTGCATATGAGATCACAAAGAAAGAAAGCGTTCAGATCCATGATCGAGACTACAGAAGGTATGAAAAGTTTGCCATGAATTCAACCATGTCTGTCTGCCCCGACTGAACAAGTACACCAGGGATTTCCTGTACGAAACTACACAACGGTAACACCTTAACTTCAACCTCAGCCGTTTAACACAGGAGGCCCTAGGACAATTATCGGAGCAAACACAGGATGAGGTTTGCTTGTACCTGAACATCATCTCTTTGCTGGAAAGGAGTTGGATATCAGTTCTCCCTGCCGGAGATGCCCCCAAAGAGCAGCGGCTGTGCCTAATCCAGCAGGGATAGGGTTAAAGATTCATGGTTTTTATACCTTCACAAGAATAGTGAAGTTGTAGAACATCAACAGCAATTGACAACTGCTGGTGTTGAGACTGTCAGTCAGTGACATAGTAGTTACTGACAAGACTTTGTTAGTGGACGATCTGTCCACTTGTACCATTATTTATCTAAACCCCTAATCAGTGACTTGGAGGGTTAACCCTCTCAATGGTGAAGGCAACCAGAGATGCCCTAAAGAGCAGTGGCTGTGCCTAATCCACCAGGGAGAGGGTTAAAGCAATATTCCTGCCCATTTTTACATTTCAAAGGCAGAACAAATGGAAATTACAAAAAGGAGATAAAATAACGATGAAAATGATGTAAATATAGATGATGAAGTCATGCATGATTCGGCTATAGTTATGTCCCTATGTGACTGCATAATAACAGAATGATGTGACGATATGTATCCAGGCAGTGCAAATATACAATAAACAGAATTACCCTGCAAGACAAACATGTACCATAAATATTCTCAAAGGCAAGACACTTATTCTTTACATCTTCTACGATGGCTCTAATAAAAAAAAATGTAACATCATTCTAATGGTTTTGCTTAGACACATGTGGGAATTTGACATAAATTTGTTGCTCCAGGAATATTTCACCCATATGTGACAAATTTGACAAGTTTAAAAACAAAAGAAAAGATATATGTAGATGTGGATATGTGGATGTTAAGCGGAATCAGTTGGTGGAATTCCAGGGATGTAGTTGACGAATGATGAACACGTTACACAAGACGTTTATTCTGTACGGTGCTATTCCGATATCGGCATGGCTACTTTCACGACTCCAATAAAAGGCAACTACTGGCCAAATACAAAAACTATTTTTTTAATAAACTTTCTTTAAAAAATATTACTATAATTTCTATTTAAATTCAAACTATAAATATATATGTATGGAACTATATATCGATGGAAAAGAAATTGAAAAATACTTTCAATTAGAAAAGGAAAATATAAATCTGGCTGAGCAAAGCAGGGAACTTGGACTATATTGTTCCAGTAGGCAAAGGTGTATGTATGCTACTACCAGTCACAATATTGTTGTATCAATAGACCAACAATTTAGAATTTTATTATTTTTATTAAAATGTATTATTACCCCCATTATTTCCAATCATTGCGCTTGATTTTTAGCAATGACCGAAAACCCCTAACGATACATGAAAGGGTACGAGAAAATTGAACTTGTCAAAAATATAAAGGTACGATCCATTGAATCTGGACAGCATTTGCGTTCAGTGCACAAACGCACGAGAGAAATATCGAAATCCGATATGCATTTTGTAACAGTATCATAATGCACATATGCATTAACGGAAGGATGAAAGTGAAATGCCGTTTTCAATGCAAGTTAGGATACAACATAAATGAAGAAGGAAAAAACATAGAAAATGAAATGTTAAACCAATTAGGTTCTGTGGGGACAAAATGCTCAAAGGGGGGTTGGGGTGGGGGTGGGTTGTTGGTGGGGGTTGGGGTTGGTTGAAGTTTGTAGGGTACCAGCAAGACTTGTAGTTACAACATTGATACAATGGAGTATATATGTAGTGTATATATGTGTGTGCATGGATACAAAAAGTATTAAACAACTCTAGAAACTTTATAGTCATGTATTAGAGCACTGAAAAATTACTGGTTGTTCGTCTGGGAACTATGCGACGTCAGACAAACTCAAAGAGTCTGTTGTATTTTAACATTGTTCTGGACGGGCATTTCTAAAACTGCATTTCGAACACCTACAACTACACCATTGTTCCTTGTGGATCTAGCAGGAAATATTGCAGGAAAACAGTACAAAGTATAATTATACAGAGATACAGCTTGCCTACCGACTTATTACAACAATTACTAGTTAATATTTCTGTAGTTTTCTAAGGCATACTGAGCACTATTATACATACTATGTCTTCTGAATAAGACTTGCAGGCCATGTATAACATGACTGAAATCATAGAAATGAACCGACTGAAACACTGCAGTGAAGAATGAACACTCCATGATGTTCAGAGTGAACGTTTCCTGAGCTCTCTGAACATTATGAACAAGATTTCAGTGAGTGGAGGTATCTGAACATTAGTGTTCACCTGTGGAAATTGACACACGATTTACCGCCAATGACAGCGAAATTGACACACGATTTACCGCTAATGACAGCTAAATTCTCATGACACCTGACATGACAGAATGCTCATGACATGACAGAATGCTCATGACAGGATGCTCTGGCAATAAACACAACAGAACATTCAGACAACCAACGCTGTGTGAAGACTGAGGTATGTTCAGAGAACACTATTGGCACGACCGGCTAAAACTGAAATGCCGGCTTGTCAGATCAAGTTCGACTTCACTCGGAATTCGCACCGCCGTATATTCCACTGATGTTAGAAACAAGGGACAACTGTAACTTTCAATGCCACCACAGGTTAAAATATGACTCGCATATACCGGTATACATGTATAGACAGACTAGCAGTAGAGTTTAAGCATGAAGTTATTATTAGGAGTAAATTCCAGGTAAGTTATCTAGAATTTAACAGCATCAGACAACAGCCATTGAGAATAATGCCATTCTGATTGGCTCCAATGGACGTCTCCACGACGACAAATGTTTATGTTTCCATGACGACAGATGTTCACGTCTCCATGACGACGGATGTTAGTCTCCATGATGACGGATGTTTCCTATGTCTCCATGACGATGGCTGTTTCCTACATCTCCATGATGACAGATGTTACTGATGTATCCATGACGACGGCTGCCTAGTACTGCGCTTTGGTCTCGTACGTGGTGGTTGTGGTGCTGGACTCCACAGTGGTGGCGCTCGAGGTGCCGCCGGTGGTGACAGTTGTGGTGCCCATCTGCCACCCGCGGTATTGGAAGAAGGTATCCACTGCAAACACCGCCGTCGCTGCGAAGCAGAAGAACTGTGGACGAAGAAGAAGCCTGGCATGAACGTGATTCTTTCAAGAAAGCAATAGGTTATGACAAGTCATGACAAACGACAAGAAATAACAAATGAATTAAAATCATTCCATGAAGAAAATAACAGCTCTAGGGTTAACAGGTTTTGTTATATGACATAAAATAAAGCAGGAATAGTTCACACTATAAATAGTTTGAAAACATTGGATGTTGATGCCCATTTCATCTTCGGGAATCCAACCCATCATTATCATACCTTAAAAAGTTACAAGTAAATACAATTAAGATAGATGAATGAACGCTATTTCAAACTATTCAATTGTAAGCGTGAATATTTCTCAGTTAAAACGATTGCCCATATCCCTGTTTTAGTAGTCCTGACCCTCTGTCATGAATCCAGCCCCACGCTGATACGACGATCAGAGCTTCTCGGCCTATGTTCAGTGCCACTAATAGACATTTTTCTCAGTGATTGGACAAGAACAGACTACACATTGACTGGACGAGACAGGATGTGGCGGTACTCACAGCAGTGGCGGCGATGGAGGCATGCCATCCTCCTCGTACTGCGGCGACAATTGACGAAATGAGGAAAAAGACGGTGAAGACAATGTAGCAGATGAACTCCTGCAATAGGAAATGATGAGCAGTGTTAGAGAAATATCACGTACACCAGGGACGAGTACATAAAATACAACATAAGATTCTGTAGACCAGGGTCTGTATGCACAAACGTAGTTCAACCACAGTTTAGGCTAAACTAGGTTTAAGCGACGAATTATACCACTGTCGGTATGATCCTTAAACTACGGTTTAACTAAACTACGTCTGTGCATACAGAACCAGGGGGCCTAATCGCGAAACATTCTTATAAACATCTTAGCCTAAGAACAGTTCTTTAAAATTATTCTTATAGTATGGCTACAAACTGTTCTTAGCTAAGAAGCTTGTAAGAATGTTTCGAGAATACGGCCCCTGGCACAGACACTGCTCTTTATAGCATCTCCAGTTGCCTCCAGCATGGAGAGAGTTAATGCTGAGGGTTAAGCAGGGGAACGACACGTACAATCTTGTATCTTTAATTCTTGCGTGCTGGAGGCAACTGGAGATGCCATTAACAGCAGGACATGTACATAATCCAGCAGGGAGAGGGTTAATTAATTACCAATGTACAATTTGTTTGCAGAAAATACTTGACAAAGTTCTTATTAATCCCAACCTTCAGTCTCAGGGTGTACAAGATATTTAAGCTGGTAAAAACCTGTACACCCCGGAAATCACCTTGGTAACTACCGATAGTACTTTCCATTTTTAACTCCAATTTCGGTCCAAAATCACAACTTAATCTGTAATATTATACCTTTAAGACATCGCAAATAGTAAAATTACAAACATTTAAAAATATATATATATTATTTTTACAAAAAATATTATTTAAAAAAAAACCCACAAAACTACTACTCACTATGAGTGGCCATGGGCCGGGGAGCTTGGAAAAGATGTGGAGGAAGTGGAAGACGAACAGTATGGCCACCACCACACACCCTGTCACTGCTACGAACTGGATCCAGCCAGCTCCATATGGCACCCAGTACACGATGGACACACAGATCAAGATGATGATGCACACAACCTGAAGGTGGACAGCAAAGACAAATCAGTTTATATCATATACCCAGATAGCACACAGAGGTCAGGGCCATCGCCACCAAGAGCGGTTTCGATTATAATATCCTCGTTGTCGGGGCAAAATGTATGCGCATGCGTAGTGAGTAGTCCCCGCGATAACAAATCG